>DVZB010000007.1:0-12715 GCA_018236585.1 Emesis aurimna | reverse complement strand
GAAGATATTACAGATTTTAAATGCAGGGAAAATAACGTTGCGGCGCTACCGACCGATCGGAGCGACGGCAGCGCGTGCCTGTGTCTATATAAATAGCGCGTCGAAGGCCACCAGGCCAGGTTCGGTCTCTCAGAAGACACCCTTAGGGCGGGCTCTGAACCCACTTAACTTAAACTCTGACTGAGCACTCTTTATGATTAGCAGCGATCGCACGCGTTTATCGGAGCTCTGGGAAAATAACGTAATCTCTACTTATAAGTATATTACGATAAATTAAAATATATGACATTGTATGGTAGTATAAATACTAAAGTGAATTCTTTTTTAAGACAAAACGTGCTTTTCAGCGCGATGTTCACACTTTAGGCGCCATTAAGGTTAATTTTTAAACCGCAGTTATAGTAAGTCCATTAGGTTATACAGGATAAGATTGAAAGTATAATTTGACAATTATCTTTTTTCTGTTAAGATCTTGGTTTGATTTTAGAGTTAAGGCATTTAATATTAGGATAAGCATTTTTAAGTATCGAAAATCGTAGTTTAAGGTAAGGTATTTAAGTTAAAGAAAGATCTGAATTTAATAGGTATATTTTGTTGTGGATAATGTGGATGAGTTGGTTATCTTTCGTTTTAAGTCGAACGAAGAGTAAGTAAAATATTTTATACTGCAGCACATGCTAATAATACAGCATTTGCATTGAGTTCAGAGAGCCAGACAATTGTCTCTGCACAGACGTCACATAGTAACACCGAACAAAACGGTCAACCGAACAGCCACAGATCTGAGACAGTTAACTAATTCATGGGTAAATAAAAAAAATCTGCCATGAATTATGATCCTTCGATTTCTTACAAAGGCGATCGTATAGTATCAATAGGTACAATGTCAGTAATATGTGAACATTGTTTTGAAATTCAAGGACGAATCGAAAGGCTTGTGTTGCAAAAAAAAATTAAATGTAAAAAGTCATGAAATTTAACAAACTGCAGCATCGATTAAATATGTAGATTGAAAAGAAAAACAAAAAGCCAACATCACGCGGTGTTCCCAGGCGGTCACCCATCCAAGTACTAACCGCGCCCTATGTTGCTTAACTTCGGTGATCGGACGAGAACCGGTGTATTCAACATGGTATGGACGTTGGCGACAGCATTGAAGAAATTATAAAATAGTACATAGCTCATAACTTTACCTTCGTTTTGTTAATATAAAATAAATAAGCTATGTATTATAGGTACTCCTTTTATTAAATACTACTCTCAATTGGTAATATATCTGACTATACCTATTCGAGCATTTTTTTGACAGAAAACTGATTATCGCGAAAATAACACAACTAGATCATCTATTTTAATAGAAAAATACCTACTATCTAAACACAAGAAATCGTCAAAATCGTTCGAACCCCTTTGGTAAAACCAATTACTTACACATAAAATACAAAATTACAATACCTACATTACATATTTACAATGTGCCGAAATATTTATTACAAACACATTCGTTTTGTCTTGCTTCCTCTATTTAGGTAGGTATTATAAATTCTTTTCATACAAACATTAACAAAATTTACAAGTCATAGAACAAACAAAGAAAATTCTCTAATTATTTCTCTTAAAAGTTGTAATAATGTCTACATTTGTCATTGACGAAATCTATCATAATTGATTTACATAATTGAACGATTGTAATTATTGTTATTTTTCATATTTTAATGCTACCTACGCACACAAGCTCGGCGAAAAGAAGCCATTATACTTACCGCCATCTACTGATTATTTTTTTCACTCTGCATGTTGTATTGCTAGACGTTAACTGTAAACTATTAAAACAATTGAAAATTTGTAGATGGCGCTTATTTAAGAAATAAATATTTTTAAAAAGCAAAACATACTTGATAAATTTTATAATATTATAGACTATATATAGACTTAGTAACAGTATAAAAATATAAGTGTAATATGTTTTCTATGGGCTGAAATAAAAGTTTTATTATTATTATTATTATTTTATTTTTTAAATTTGATAAATTTTATTTTGTTTAAGACCAGACAGTTACATACATACCTTAACGCCAATTTCAAGTTTGGCAGAGAGAATTGAGTGGCATACTCGTTCTAGGATGTTCTCAGCTACTCTTGTGTAATTGAATTTTAGATAGGAATTCCGGTCTTAAGGGTTTTTGATTATTTAAAATGGTACGAATCGGCTTGTGAGTCGTAGAATGTACATCAGCTATTTCTCTTGAACTTGAAATAGGATTTTTACTCACAATTTCCTTCACTTTTGCGATGTTAACTTCAGTTAAAGACGAACGGATGATGTCCTACCAGAGCGTAAGTCTTCCATCACATCTTGACCGTTTTGGCACGCTTTGTAATAAATAATACGCCGTTATTTTTTTACAATTGATGTGACAACAGCTCGCGCTGAAAGATCATTTTCGAAACTAAAGTTAATAAAACCTACTTAAGGAACTCTGTTGGACAAGACAGGCTACGTAACTTAGCTATTTTGTCTATTGAAATTTTTATTGCTCGATCTTTAAGCTTTGATGTTATCGATACTTTTGCGGACCAGAACACTTGGAAAACTGATTTTTTAGAATTTAAATAAATAGTCTTACGCTTTTAAAAATTAATTGTTTAACTAAAATATTTTTTTAAAATTTCTACTGGGGCCACTGTTACGCCACTGATAAGAATAATGGTCTCCATAGTGTGAAACGAAAGTCACTTTCTTATTTTAATTGCACAATGTTTTGTGCCTTTGTTAGGTCAAAAAACTCAAATGTATGTATGATCAATACAGAAAATTACTCTTGTACCTACATACATATTGTTACGCTGGATCTCTTACGGGCACATAGAATTTGGTGCCATGTGTACATTATGATCCAAATCACAATCTACCTCATAACTCGGCTTATAAAATTATAAGTTATAAATACTTATGCTAATAAAAAGCTCTAGTGTACTCAGTACACTATAGATACTGTTTTATATATGATGAGATAGTAAACAAGTAGACAGCTCTCCTGATAGAAACGATAACATCGCCTAATAGTAACCAAAGAGGTTGTTGTGTTATTATGCGTGCGGTATGATACTAATGCTAAATGCATAAGTATACCGGCCACCTTACCATTCAAACCTACACGATAGTGACAAGTAGTGACGTCATAGACAAGACGGTGATATCAATTATCAACCGAGCGAAAATGTGAAATATTGTTAATACACCGTACGTACTACGGACTGATCTATTCAACGGTCTATTCAAAGGAAACTAGGAAAAATTCTTAATTTTTGTATTTTAAACAGCCGTACTGGATATCCCCTGTCCCTACAATATTGTATAGTCTCATTCATCGGGTGAATTAGTTTAGGAGTATAACATGAAATCTTTAAAATTATGGAGCTATGTATGTAAGAAGCAAGATCCACGGCCCACCTGTAACTTTAGAGATGTTGCAGATGAGCATGTTGCATTCTTCGAAATCAAAGTGTTACAGTTACGCCTTATGTACTTGTGTTCCCGGATGAGTTCGAATTATTACTGATATATATTTAATAGTTGAAATGTCAAATCAATCATATGTTATGGTACATTATTTTTATTTCATCTAAACATCTACTTTAGTAAATATATTCGTGTGGTTAAAGAATTTAAAAACTTCAAGGAGAAGATTAGAGAATCTTGTCAAATCAATCAAAGCAAGTATCTATGGTTTATTGAAAATTTAAAATGAACCTAAATATTAGTTAGTATTGCTTTGGCGTCCTCAACTTACTAATGCCAAACATCCACAATAAACTGTTAAAGACGTTAACCGATTATAGCGATTATCAATTATAAGCCGATGGTTCTCGTGATAGTAAGAAAAACCATCTCCAAAAGACATTAGAGATGTTAATGGTGCGTTGCTATCCGTGTGGCAGGGATAGATTGTTAAACACATAAATTTAACGGATACTTAGTCTATTCTTCATTTACTTTGATGTAATCAGTGCAGTATGTTTACAATATAAGGTTAGTTAGCTAATTTTAAAACTGAGAACAATTGATGGTGCCATTATGTAACTATTACATGTAGATACTCCCCTGTATTGCGCTCTATTACGCATGCTTAAGGTGTGGAGAATTAGGCCTCCAGGACTCTAGCATTGGACGAAACACAACATTTCTACTACTGCTGTGTTAATATTATTTTATTGATGAACTGCAACCACAAAAAATCAATTATATGTGCTTTTTTCAGTTTATTCATCAAATTCAGCTGAGTGGTCAGTAACCTATGGAATTTAAGGGATGGAAAACCGAGAATATTTGGTAAACTTCCGCTATAATAAACATGTAAGTTGCGCCCAGTATGTTTCTCTGGATAAAAAAAGAAGTCAGTACAAACAGTGAGGGAGTAAAAAATATAAACAAAGAACGAAAAATTGTCTCGACTTCTAACTAGAAACTGTTAGTTTGCAAATTTCATACTTTTTAAGAAAAAAATAATTTTATTTTTCCGAAACTTACGAATTATACTGTTTTATGGTCATTCGGCTGTTTGTTATGTCATTGATGTAACTTCACATTTCAAAAAGGAATTTTATTGTATTAAAAACTGTTTAGTATTTTGGCTTTTTTATAGAAATGTCAACGATCAAAGGGACAACAAATAGTTTGTTGATCAAAGGGACAACAAATAGAAGATGGCGCCCTGTTAACTAAGACCAGGAGGCGAATATTATCCAAATGCTTACCTAACCTCTTATCTCTAAACTCATTGAATACGGACTTTTAGTTTTTTTTTTAGAATAGTGTAGTTTCTTGTTATGTTGATTGAAATTCTAAAACTTTAATGGTGATAAATATTTAAAAACTTCTTTTTTCTATTGTTTATTTTAATCAATAAAACTGTGCTTAACTGTGTTAGTGTTTTGCCGTTTTTTGGAATTAATTAAAAAAATTAGGAAAAAATTTATTAATATAACAAAATCGATAATTTTTAAAGGAAAAACCGATAATTCATACATCGATTTTTCATGATAAAAACTGTGGTTTAGTTAATAATAGATTTTTTATTTAGAATGACACATCCCTTAAATAGTTACGTTGTCGCTTGACACTTTCCATTTGTCAGTTGTCAAATAAACAAATAGAAGTTCGTGAATAAATTAATAAATTATCTCAAAAAGTATAATTTACTCTAAATACTTGTACTGTAATTTACCAAAGTAATTTAATTAGTGATTAATTATAAAACACAGTGTATAAAAAGGATCATTAAAAATGCATAGATGATAGAATACAAATTTATTTTAAACTCAAATAATTTGTCGATTATTTATTCTTTATTCCACACTTTATTGTACACAGTAATTATCAAATAAAAAAATAATAATAATAATAAATTAATAATAATAATAAATAAAATAAAGTCTTAATAACAAAATGTCCCGGAAAATAAAAATAGAGCAAGATGTAGATTGTTATAGCTTTCAGTGTACTTCAGAAGTTATATTAGAAACAGATACGATCAAAATAGAAAAGGACGAAGATAATGGATATGAAGATAATGTCGCGTCAACAGAAATGAAATCTGAATTAGAAAATATCGAAAGTGGTATGTCATATAATTTATGTAATATGTAACATTCTAATACCACAAAAATACTATTGGTTATGTATAAGTAAATAAATATGGCCGGACTAAATATTCATATTGAACTAGCTCCAAACTAAGGCATTTGTGAGCATTATAATGGCAAATGGTTTTTTCTAAAAATATAATCTCATAGAAAGCAAGATGGGTGAGATGATAATTGATATTTTTGAAGAATGTAAAAGTTATGCAAGTAGCATGGCAGTGTAATTTGTTTGGACTGCTATTGGTTGTGCTCTAGTGCTAATTAGTTCTTAACTATGGATGACAATGTTATGTATGGCATAACAATAAACAAATAGTTACTTCTCATTTCTATGGCAACATAATCCTTAGGACATTGCAATAAAAGGAAATACCTTGGAGATAATGACAATTGGGAAAAGTAGGTCAATCTTAAATAAATTTTTATTGATCGAAATTAAATTAAATATATTGGAAACCATATTGCCTTATAATATATATTTTGTATATGTATATGTACTTGATCAATATCGCCAAGATCCACAATTATTACATAACTAAGTTATATCAAAGATGTATTTAAATTAATAAAATGTATCTTTAAACAAGCTATTAATTGATTAAATACTAGCTGTGCTCACTTTGTTCAGTGCTAAACATTTTTAGCTATGATGAAATTATGTGTAGTTTTTAGTAGTGAGTGTAAGGTGTTATTAGTTGACTGAAGGGTTATGTTTTTACCACATATGTATGTATGTACTCATTTGCATGACAATTTTTTGATGAGTTGTGATTAAAGGTGTCTGTTGTTCAGTTTTGGCATGATGAAAGACCAAACCATTTCTTTTGATCAAATCTGGCTACAATTTCTATATTTTTTGCTTAAATCTGATGAGTTGCTGATGAGCTGTCGACAGTAGAAATCTGAATCGATGGTTTTGCCCAGCAGTAAAAGCTCACATTGAATAATGCCCTTCTAATCGCAGCATTCACTCAAGATGAGCTTATTATGTGTCAACCCGGGTTTCACGATAGTCTGTGCAGCTTGACCGACCTTCAACCACAATGTTTTTGTACATTCTTACAGTGGTTTATTGGTTCAATTGCATTACATCTTTAGATATAATTAAACAATTGCAAATAAGTACAGAGATGGACTGTTGGTTTCTGTCAGTGAGTTCAAGTGGTATAGCCAGCCTTTTTCAAATGAGTCAAAATTGTTTTATAGTAATTTCTCTGAACTATTCACATGTTGATCTTGCTCCACTTTTTATATATACTTGCCCTCTCCACAATACTGGGTGAGATACACCTTTGACATTAAAATTTCCTAACTGAAAACACTTAAACAAATTTGTGCTACTCTTACTGACACTGAATTAAGTATTTAAACGTCACATTTCTTTTTCATGGCTTTAGTCGCATTTTTTCCTTTTTTAAAGTGAAACTTTAAAATGCTCCAAATTTTTGTTTTGAAATGCCATTTTGTTGTACTTAATTTTTTTTATTTCACATTTTAATTGCTTCAAAACCTGTCTTTTACTCACAATACAGCCCAAAAGATTTCATTAGAGCTTTTTACTAGAAAATATGATAAGACTTTTCCCCGTCCTGTTAATTTTCTACCACAATGACCCCAATACACTGGCATATTTTTTGCATTATAACATGTAACATTCAATTTTTATTTATTAAATAACATTTAAAATATACAAGTGAACAGGGGTTGGCAAAATAATCATGTTATCAAGCAGTTGTCTATGTAAAACATAAACTGCTTGATAACATCAGCCTTCTAGTTAATATGAATGTTGTTGCATAGTTAGTTACTGTGTGATTTGATTATAAGTCTACGTATAGTCAATGGTTTTAATAAATTTCACGAAACGCCTCATGGTTTCTATTAATTGTAAGATAAAGGAACTGCTTGGTCCATGATGCTCAGTATAGTACTGCAAGACCACAAAGTAACATAAAATGTTTTATTTGTAGGTCAGCTCAAGAGATTCCAAGATGAGGAGGTAGTGATGGACTTGAAGACTAAAGTAGCATCTTTAAAGAATCCTGTTGTTGTACTAACAAGACTGGAACAATCTCAAATAACAGCTTATGGTATGTTTTATCCTAACAAGAATAAGAGAAATGAAGTAGGTTATACAAGTGCAATATTTAAAAGATTTTAAGGGGGCACTTGTGTACTCACAGTGATATGAAACTATATGTAATAATAATAATTGATTTAAGTGTTGTCTGCAACATAAGTTTTTAACAACAGTGTAAAATTTTTGTTTTTCCCATTTTAACCAACCATGTTTGTTTGGCCCCGATTTTAAAGAATTTTGTCAGGCAGTTTTTTACAGGTGAATAATTGGCCTCATGATAGTTGGTGGCCTGGGTGTGAGTTCCACAACGTTTTGTCCAGTTTTGGTACCACCGCATTGCCTATTACTGACAATCTGGACGATCTAACCGATTGAAGACCATTGAAGACCATTATGACAACGCTTTTGCTCCATGCCTTTGGAGTTCTTCCCGAAAGAAATACAGGATTAAATATGCGTTTCTGTAGATGGAGTTGCACGAATTTTTGGAAGTGGTTTGTGGTATGGTGGGTAATATTTAATCAACTTAAATACACCGCACATCATCTATGTACGGTGTATTGAAGTTGGTTACATATTACCCTTGTTACGATACTCGTAACTATCCTTGTCAGGCACACACACTTTTGTGTAGTTGTTATACCGTCAAACAGTATGTAAATGTGTAACAGTTTCTGGTTTGAAGTCAAGGCTTTGTTTCGTTCGTTATTGATAAATTTCCCCCTCATTGCTAGTGCTGCCCTTTTCTTTTGCCATAAGAAAATTACCCAGAAGACAATATTTTGTAAACACAAATATAAAAAATATGAAGCACTGTCACGAATATAACTTTATTTTTGTCTATTTAATAATTTTTTAAATAATTATAAAAGAACAAAGTTTAACAAAGTGAGCACTGATCAGATAAAATCAGGAATTTATTTGCATTTTGCAGTGGACACATCGGGATGAAGAGCACTTATATGGTTTAGGTTTTTGAGCTATAATAAATGTGATTATAAAGTTTATTATATTGTCATATAATTATGTCATTTAGCTAACCTAACCCGGAGAGGTTAAAAGTATTGTTAACCTAATAAGCCACATACTTTCTATTGCCCGACCCGGATCCCAACACTATATCTCTTGCGTCCGTAAATGCTAGACAACTAACCATAATAAAATGTTTTATTTATAGATCAGTTCAAGACATTCCAAGAGGTAATACAAGACAGCATTGAAGAAGTGGCAGATGTGAAGACTAAAGTGTCATTTTCAGGTCATTTACACGAACATGAATCGACTCACTCTGGGGATAAACTATATTTTTGTGACTTCTGTAAAAAAACGTTCAGTCAAAAGCGCAACTTAAAGCTCCATTTAAATACACATAATATAGTGAAACCTCACGTGTGTAATGTCTGCAATAAAGGTTTCGCGCAGTCGTGTCATTTACGTCGACACCAATATATTCACACTGGAGAGAAGCCCTATTTTTGTGACTTTTGTAAAAAGACGTTCAGTCAAAAGGGCAATTTAAAGCTCCATTTAAATACACATAATATAGTGAAACCTCACGTGTGTAATGTATGCAATAAACGTTTCTCAAGGTCAGATATTTTACATCAACACCAATATATTCACACTGGGGAGAAGCCATATTCTTGTGACTTCTGTAAAAAATCGTTCAATCGTAAGGGCAGTTTAAAAAACCATTTAAATACACACAATAAATTGAAACCTCATGAGTGTAATGTCTGCAATAAAGGCTTCTCCCGATCAGGTTATTTACGTCAACACCAATATATTCACACTGGGGAGAAGCCATATTCTTGTAACTTCTGTAAAAAAGCATTTAATCGAAAAGACAATTTAAAGCTTCATTTAAATACACACAATAAATTGAAACCTTATAAGTGTAATGTCTGCAATAAATATTTCTCACAGTCGTGTCATTTACGTCGACACCAATATATTCACACTGGAGAGAAGCCATATTCTTGTACCTTCTGTAAAAGGGAATTTAATCAAAAGGGTACTCTAAAGATCCATTTAAGTACACATCATATGGTGAAACCTCACGTGTGTAATGTCTGCACTAAAAGTTTCTCACGGTCAGATTATTTACGTCAACACCAATATATTCACACTGGGGAGAAGCCATATTCTTGTGAGTTTTGTAAAAAACCGTTCAATCTTAAGGGCAGTTTAAAGAAACATTTAAATACACACAATAAATTGAAACCTTACGAGTGTAAAGTCTGCAATAAAGGTTTCTCACGGTCGTGTCATTTACGCCGACACCAATATATTCACACTGGGGAGAAGCCACATTCTTGTACCATCTGTAAAAAGACATTTAATCAAAAGGGTAATTTAAAGATCCATTTAAATGTACACAATGAAATAAATAGTAGTGTTTTAAAAGGTTAAGGTAACTTTGTTAATCAAAACTAAAAAGCTACTGAAATAAATATACATGACTAGTTGATGTTGTTATATTATTGGAGAGCAACAAGAAACACCAAACATGTTTGGTGCGCTGCCAGTCGTGTGGCGGGACAGATGAATGAACGGTCCCCATGAGTAACCTATTCCTATACCGATTTCTACCAGGGTATAGGAATAGGTAAGACGGTGGTTCCAAAATAAGTTAACCCTTAACCAGGCAGCAAGGGTTTTATAGTAATATTTGGTTAAATATAAGAAAAGAAATAAAATCATGATTTTTTATTTTTTTAAATACAAAAAAATCATGTGGTTCATATCAGTACTTCCCAGTGATGTTATATATGAGGCGCATATGGCAAATTAAATCGTTCAAAACATGGCGTCACGCATAATGGGACTTTGCCTGAACTGCACTCAATGTTAGACCGCTTGGTGTTGGTTCGATTGGTACAGAAACGGCACCGCCGTTTCGTTACTGTAGATGGCATGTGAACCCCTACATTAGACAGTCGCACCACTTCTGAGATGCTGAACATACCTTTATTTTTCCAGTATGATTGAAGAGGCCTTGCGGGCATTAAAGTTGTTGATTAGACCTCTAGCAACACGTAAACGTAAAAAACACGACCCTGGCAGTAGAGAATGTAGGCATTTATAAGAGCAGCTTCAAACATAAACCAGAATAGGCGGACCCAGTTCTTTTTTGACTTGCGACCTATAGATTACGAGCTTCTGAAGTAGTCAAAGCGGTCAGCTCCACCCATATTTTTTTTATATTATTTTTTTTATACTATAGTGAAAGGACAAAACATAGGTTTTTTGGATCCATCTTACAGTTTGCGTTTTATAACTCGTACCTGTCTTGGATATATTTTTGTATATTGTACTATAGTGAAAGGACAACACAGGTTTTTTGAATCCATCTTTCTGTTTGCGTTCTATAATTTGTTATTGGATCAATTGCAGTTGTGGCAACATAGACACATTTGTATCCATCCATTTGATCACTGATACAGGAGCAGCGTGCTAAAACATAAATTCGCCTAGTTTTAGGCACATCCGGTCTGTTGTAGTTATTTTAGCTGGAAGGTCTTTTTATTTACTCTGACTGTACCCACAGCATATATATTTTTGCAAAAGGGCATATCCATAAGAGGTAAACTAGCAAAAAAAATATCAAATGCCATTAGTGTGTATGGTTGAACATTTCTACACAGATTCATTACTACTGTATTCCAGACCTACAGAGTTTTCATCAGTTGAAGTGGCTTTACCTGTATAAAAATCAAATTAATAGAGGTGTCCGAACTCTGAGTCATAGCGTGTCCATATTTTGTACCCCCCTTTTGATAGGTATGTTTGGCATGTACTTTTTCATGCTGTTACTGCTTTTAAATTTCACCATGCTTTCATCAATGCTTTGTGATGGTTGACTACACATACTTCTCTAGGTCTGATTTTAGCTAGTTTATCATAATTTGCATTACTACGTACCAATTCAGTGTTAGGGTTGTTCACATGAAAGTTCTCTATTATGTCTATGTCTGTACTATGTTTATGTCTGTACTATGTCTATGTCTGTACTATGTCTGTCTGTACTATGTCTATGTCTGTACTATGTCAATGTCTGTACTACGTCTATGTCTGTACTACGTCTATGTCTGTACTACGTCTATGTCTGTACTACGTCTATGTCTGTACTACGTCTACGTCTGTACTACGTCTATGTCTGTACTATGTCTATGTCTGTACTACGTCTATGTCTGTACTACGTCTATGTCTGTGCTACGTCTATGTCTGTGCTACGTCTATGTCTGTGCTACGTCTATGTCTGTGCTACGTCTATGTCTGTACTACGTCTATGTCGGTACTACGTCTATGTCTGTACTACGTCTATGTCTGTACTGTACTATATCTGTTTCTATGTGAGGTTCTAGAGGCCAAACGCTTAGGCTGATTTTAATTATTCTTACGTCCATCAAATCGTCTCATCCTTGCGAGTGTTACCGAGGATAATAACTAATAATATTATTTTTGTCTATTGCAATCGTTTTCCAGTATTTTAATCCAGCCAGAATGAGCGTTGAGATCTATCCTAAGACACCGGCGCGTGGCCAATATGGTTTTTGTATATATTATGGACAACTACGAACTTGCCGTTAACTCAACCTCGACAGAATCCGTATTTCTTAGTCAGGAAAATAATTTAATACGTGTGTAATGTCTGCAATAAAGTTTTCTTACGGTCAGATTGTTTACGACGACATCAATCCACTCATTCTGAAGAAAACCATTTACTTGCTACGCATTCGAATAAAAACCTTCGTACGAAAGTCTCATTTAAAAAGATATATTTGTTGGAGAGCATAATAGTTGTTTAAGATTGATTAGTAATAATAATCGATTCTGGTAGCGTCAAGTAGTCTTACTTGGGTGTAGTCGATGGGGGTTGAGATGTGGCAACACTGTACGTACTACCACATTACGGCGATTGGTTAGTTCATTGCTTGTCATATTGACATTGATGACATGGACGTTTGATGTCTGTCGGGCATGACA
>DVZB010000006.1:0-13459 GCA_018236585.1 Emesis aurimna | reverse complement strand
GTGGTACCAAGACCCGGGTAAGCCGATGACATAGTCGACATGTTAGTGAGACTTATTAACCTTTTCTCGCCTATTACGAGATGCCTAGCAGTGAAATATTCTTCGAAAGGGGCCCGGAACAATACGGGGAAAATAAATAATAAGAATAATAAATATCACTAGAAAAATTACCCGAATTGATCTAGCAAAGTAAGCAAATTATATGCTTGTGATGAGTACAGATTGCAACAAACTGTCAAATACTTAAACAAGTATAAGATTGGTTTATTAACACTTTTTTTTGTAACCGTATAAATGAAAACTGTATTAAAATATACAGACTACAATCACTTTCATAACCAATGTTTATAAAAGTGATTATAGTCTCTTATAGAAATTCTATTTACGAGCTCGAGTAAACCGTGGCTGGTATTGTTTAAATTAAACCTACGTAGAATTCAAACTTTTCAATCTGCAATAATGACCGATTTCAGGCGCAGGCGGCATTACGATTTATTAAGTATTATAAGTTGCCTTAACGACTATAAAAAAAAACTGATTGTGATATCCGAACAAATTTTACCTTCTTTTAGGTCAGTCGAGTTAAAATTATATAGTTCGTGCATCTCGTATAATTAAAACGAATGCAATGTATTAAGTTTAATCACCTCTCGAGCTGAGATCCATCCGATTATAAGCTAGAGAGATACATATGAACATACATGTAGGTACTCGCAAAACATAACCTTGTTCTACCGCCGTCAAATAAAAGAAACAATTAGTTGAACAACTAATTAAATTTGGTAATAGGAATTCATAAAGATTAAATATTTCGGGGTTACTTTACGATAAAATTCGTGTGATGACAAATCCTCAATAAGTAGAGTAGCATAAACAACCTTATTATATATATTCAAAGCTCTAATTATATTAGCCACAACTACTCACCAAATGTTTGCAAGAAGCTTTTGGTAAAACCGTCTAATTGTTGTTTGCTTGTCCACGTCAAAAATAAACTGATAATAATTATCGAACAAAGTTTATCTCATCAAGTTTATATGTATCCAATTCTAATAGATTTTAACACAACTTAGATTATGAGACGTATTATAAGATTTTTACATAATTCTTTTCAATTCAAGTATACAACTTAACAAAAACGCGAAATAAAATACTACGTATTAGTATTTAAAATGTCTGTCGCCGGGCGGCCGGCTAGCTGGCTCCATGCAAACTCAATAATCAACTCCCCATTCGATAAACGTGTCTGACGTAATCCTATTGTACAACACTGACTCACGGTTTATTCAAATCTATCGAGAGTTACAATGCTCTACAAAACCTACCAAATTAGTAGAACTGTGTTGCACATATAGTAAAATGTAATGTAATATCTAATATTAAATCACTTTTAAAAGGAAAGTAATACCTTACGATTTGGATTTATCGCTCTAAGGTTGGTGTATAGGTAATTTTTGACAAGAACCAACCCACATACTTTTTTTTATGTCATAGAATAGCAAAGAAGGGGATGGTTCTGATGAAAAGAGGAAGCCATCGCCTAATGACAACAAAGATGTTAATGATGCAGTTATAACAATATAATGCGGTATGGATGGATTGCCAAATGCATAAGTTTACTGGCTTCCAGGTACTCCAAACCGTAAGATGACAGCGATAATCATTGACGCTATGCGGCAGGAATATGTAAAACGGCGGTACCAAGACCCGGGCGGGTCGTTGCAAAGCCCCAACCCAGTAGTCAAGATGTTATTCAGACGTATTAGGCTAATACGTCTCGCCTCTTACGAGATGCCTAGCAATAAGGCAGTAGACTTATTTTTGGAAACGGGTTCGGGTCAACACAGGCGAAATAATATAATTTATCAAACCACACTTTGTAATATCAAGTTAATATTTATGTTTAAAATATTATTAGCCCGGTTTCTTTACGTGGTAGGCAGAATGAACAAATCTTTAATAGACTATTCAGTTCACCACGATTCATTGGTTTTTTCGTGTGGTGAAGTGGATGCCGATATCGTCATCGAATTTCACAGGCGTGATTACTAAATATAGGTTGTCCCTTATGAAAGCCAAGAAGTTTACATGCTAATGTAAACTCAATTATAGCGGTTTTATTTTACTTGTTCTGAAGTACCTAATAGGTACTTCGGAATTCGGTCATTTATGAACCGACTTTAAAAAATATATTTTTGTTTGTCAGGATATGCTTTCTGTTTGGTCCCATATAACTTTAATAATGATCTCATAATGGGTTCTGGAGATATCGGTGGCTGGTGGTTCTTTGTAGTGTCCTAAGCTTATGTTTAATAAAAGGCATACTTTTTGTAAATTTTCTATTTATATTAACTTATAATTATTACACGTATAATTAAGCAACGAATAAGATAATAAGTTATACATCAAAGATGAAAGAAGATATTAAATTATTTACGAGCATTATTAATAAACATAACATAAACTGTGAATGTAGTCTTCATCTATATTCACCTACCTATGTAGTATGTACCTACATTAAGTAAAGAAAAAATACGTTTATAAATAAAACAGTAATAATAATAAATAAAAAGAAATTAAATTGAAAAGAATAACAATAACATTTATTTTCGTTACAAATGATTTTAAATAATATAGATTGGAGGACCCCAATCTACATTATTTCAAATTATTTATAACTGTAAATTTTAGTCAAAAGGATGACTTAAAATTCTATTAAGTATTATTAAACAGTAACAACATTTTAATGAGAAACCGTTTGAATTTAATTTAGTTTATTGTGAAACAGTTTAATGGCAGACAAATATTAAATTGTTACATATACCTACAATTCTACTGAGAAATCTCGAAAAATTCGGTATTAGAAGCAAATCATTAGACTGGTTGTATCCAGTCTAATGATTTTAGAATAATATCACATACAACGATATATAAACAGTTATAACATTTTAATGAGAAACCGTTTGGATTTAATTAAGTTTATTGTGAAACAGTTTAATGACAGATAAATATTAAATTGTTACATATACCTACAATTCTACTGAGAAATCTTGAAAGATTTGGTATTAGTAATAAATCATTAGACTGGATACAAGTAATCTAAAAAAAATAGTAACAATGTTTTAAAGTGTGCGGGAAACATACCAAAATATATATCTCAAATTGTTACTCTAGTAACTGTGGAATACAACAGGGTAGTGTTTTAGGACCCTTGTCGTTTTGAACTTATATTTACTTAAAGATTATGATTATTATACAATATCTTCTGGAAACAGTCCAACATGAGGCATTCTTATTTGCAGATAAAGATAATTTGAGATATATACTCACGAACCGAACTAAGTCCGAAACTAGTCGGAACATTCTCCGATTTACCGTGAGTTTAGCTGTTTTAATAATATTTATTCGATAATGTCTCACGAAAGTTTTAATAATTATATTGTTGCAGAATGATCGATAAAAGAAGAGCCAGTTATTTTTATCGAAAAATAATAAGTACTTGTCAAGAAGAACTTGTCTCGTCCTGATTGTGTATAGGTACACTCATTGCTTATCATAGAACCTAGATTTTTGTAGAAATCTGAAGAACATTCTCGAACCTTGTTACCTCTGGTCTGTATATGTATTGTTAGTGTTTGTGGATCGTTTAGTGATTTTGTTTAGTCGGTTGGTTATAGTGAATATTAGCGTTTCTTTGTGTACGATTGACTGATTAAAAAGTGAGTGTTTTTAGATATTGTATTGATTCAGGCGTTACTTTGTGTTGTTCACATACTAGTAATATACTATTGAAATGTTAATTTTATATAGAATAGAAAGCAAGCAGATGATTCTACTGATAGGAATCGGTACACGAAGACATACATTGATGCAACAGTGGTAGGAAAAGGAAAGGCGGTGGTACCACGTCCAGATAGAGATGTTACAGAACTCTTTCACCTCATTAGCAGTCACGATGTCAATCAGACGTTTTAGCTTTTTTTCGCCCTTTACGAGATGTCGAGCAGTAAAGTAGTCGACCTATTCTTCAATGCCTTAATACTTGACCAACACTAGAGAATAAGTGGTGTATTTAATGCTTAACTAATAATATTTAGTGGTCATGTCCAAAAGTTACCTATTCATTTTTAACTGTTCTCCGTGTTCACCCAGGGCCAAACTGTGCCTCGAGGCGTCTCGAGAAAGGCGAGAAAAGGCTAATTTATTTTTGTATGTCTGGTCTGTAACGTCTCGGCCGGACTTGTTCTTGATGTAAGTCAGTATGTAGTGTCAGTGCTGGTCTAGCTGCTGGATGTCAGATGGTACCGTGTTGCGGTTTGGAGGGTAAGGCAGTCGGTAAACTTTTGCATTGGGCAATCCACTACTGCCATATGAACAGCAACGCATGAAGCGTTGCCATCCATACATCGGTATGTTTTTGTAATTAACTTATATAGCATACATATCCCAAAAGGTTTACTAGCGACGTCTACTGAATAAAAAAGTTGGTCGCACTATATCTTCATGGATTTTATATAATTTAAGCATAATAAGATTACAAAAACTTGTCTACTGAATAAATACTTTAAAACGGCTAAAGTCACGTGACGTCGGTGTATGTTCGGACTTATATGAGGTCCTTCCTCAAGGAGAGTTCGCGTCACGCACCGCACATCAGTGCGGAAGTTGGAACATATACCGATTTAACGTGAGTTTAGCCATTTTGAAGTATTTTAGTTTTAATAATTTTATTGCTTACTGAACCTGTAATCGTATCTTTACAACATTTTTATGAGACCAAACGAAAACAAAAATGTCAAAAAATGAAAGTAAAAAGCAAAATATTTTTATTTTGTTTAATATATAATGTTAATAAAAATAATAAATAATGTATTCGTTTTTTTAAGACATAGAATAATATTTAAATATTAGCACTCCATATTGTATAGAATAAGCTGGTATGTTTGGCAAAAAAACATTTTTTATTTCATTTCATTTATTTTTTAAGTTGCATTCCTAAGTTCATAAGGTACTATAATCGCTAAAATATTTTGGAAAACATTTAAGGAGACTGGAGATAGTTTAGATAGTGCATTTTTACTTCCTCAGAGGGGTGATCTTTTATTTTATTTAATATTTCTGATTTCAAGACTTCGTGCTCTGCGTCACATAAATTTATTGGTATCATTTTCAACACTAATAAATATCCTTCAATAAAATCATCATATTCTAAAATGTTTTTCAACAACGACAATAGAGCTTGGTGGTTAAACATTTCTTTTAATGAATAAGAGAATAAGACATAAATAGAAGCAAATAAGTTTTTTACGTCTGATTTTAAATACTCTACACAAACTTTTGCGAATTCAGCAGTTACTTCTACATGCAATAGCTCCCAAATAAAAGTGTCGTCCTTTTTGTTTACGTCTTTAGATTTTATTTTTAATATTCCGTCTATTATTTTAAAGTAGCTCTTTAGTAATCTCAATAAATTTAAAAAATGTAATTTTCACGTAATGGTAAATCGTTGCTTAGTTTTAGATAAGCGTTATTAACAAGAGCGACAGGTAGTATCATATCCTTCTTTAAAACGTATTTATCAAACGTATTTACCATCGAAATGAAAATTTTAGTTAGATTTGTTCTTGCGTAAAATATCTCTTCGTATTGGATATCCCAATAAGCAATTACTTTTTCTATAATTGGCAGTAGTACTATGTGGTATCGTGTATTTTGAATTTCCGTACTTTTTGCTGATAGTAAATATTTCACTAGATGACGTAATTCGCCATAATCTTCTCGCATAAAATTTTTGTCAAAATTTTCTAAGTACATATTAGCAACAAATTCTGGGTCCAAAAACTCAATCACGTCACGCATGTTACTCTTTAACTTGACAATAAGTTTTGAACAATTTTCTCCTTCTGGTAAGGCCTTAAAAAATTTAAAACTTGTCATGAAAAATTTTGTTCTGATAGATGAAGGTACTTGTTTAACTCGACACATTGCAGTATATATGTTTTTACTTTCAACTACTGTTAATTTGTCCATAAATGATGTGAACAGACTCCATATTTCTTCAATATCTTTGTCGTTTTGCTGCTTGCAGAGTAATTTGAAAGTTTGTTGCATAATAGCTGCCCTTATGCTACTATTTTTGGTTGAATTCCATAATTCTTTTAAAATATGTTTATATTCATCGCGTGGAAGTTTGGTTAAAGAAGTTCTTATACCATGTTTTTGCAACGACACAGGAGCATTTAGAAAATTAGGTAATTGGTCTCTCGCCTGCAAGCTGCTAATATTATAAAGGACTGAACTCAAAGAAGGCAACACATATTGCAGATAATCACCATTGGCGTACAACAAAACTACCGCTAAAGGTGGTTGAGGTCTAGCTAAATGTAATCTTTTGGCTAAATTTTTGCGTAAACTAAGAAGTCCTGACTCATTATTTTGGGTCCAATCAATCTTAGTCTCCGTAGGCGCATGTTCATAAACTAATTTCAAGAAATCGTTCCGTCTTAATATAACGCTTAAGCCAAAAATTGAAGCAGCATAGTTTTGCTTGTTATTTATACTTTCCAGATATTTCTTTTTAAAAGTAACTGCTAATGATTGCGGCCAAAATATACGAATTTTATTTAAAAAATTTCGTAGTACAGCACTTTCATTTACGAATACAGCCTCAATTTCTTTTTCGTAAGTGATAATCAAACCCGGATTGTGCTTTAGAGCATTGATTGCAGCTTCTGCTGTGGGATGTATAGAAAATGACTCATTAAAAAGAAGTTTTCTCCAAGACTTTTTCATTTTATACAATGCTGAAATGTCGATATTCCAGGAATTCTGGGTCTTAATAATGATAAGTTTCTTAATATTCTCAAGAATCAGTGGGTATTCTGAAAGACTTTTTTTCCAATCTTTTAAGAGACTAAGCATATTTACTAGATAAGTAAAAGCTTCACCAAATTCAATTTCGCTTTTTATTGAGAGTTTGTTAAATTCTATAGTTTGATGACTAAGTAAATAATTAAACACCTTTTCCTTATTTTCAACATTTAGCTTATTTTGATAGGTTTTCAATGTGTCAAATACAAATTTATCTTTGACTATTTTTGGAATATCTTTATTATAAATTAAGCTATAAACGATAATGGACTTTATACATGACTGAACATCATTGCTGCTCTCTTCGTATACTCCCATGCTTGTAAATATTTCGTTTAAAAAGCCCCATGTTTTCCAGTCATACGAACATACATCACTTTCACTCATTAAATGATTAATGAAATGCATCTTGAATTTAAATGGTTCATTTATGTGATTTTCGCGATAGTATTGCACAAGAGACTGTATATTACGTACATCTTCATTTGCACAATGTAAAATGACTATTAACATAGAGTTTCTTTCACTCGGATTCGATTCAGTTTTAATAAGTTTTTTAAAATCATGAAATGCGGTATTATACGGTGCAAAGTTATACCAATTGTAATATTCAGCAAACGTAGACAAACGTTTATATGCTATAATATCATCTACACTCATATCACTTTCACTGTATGTCTTATCAATAAAACACATTTTTACAAATTTAAATCTTTCATTGAATGGTAAACGATTAACAAAGCTTGGTATATAGTTCCTAAAACAAAAGAATAGTTGGGTATTGATAATATTTTTGAGAATAAAGCTTTTTACTTCACTTTCTTTAATGTATTCAGCGAATGTTGACACGTTGATATAGAGTGAATAAATTTCAAAATTACTTATAATTCTTTCTCGGCATTTTTTCATGAGTTTTTGCGTTGCTTTGGGGCCAAATTGAGGAAGACATCGAGAACGGATTTTTGATGGTTCTACAATATCTAAAAACTTTTCTGCATTCTGATTTAAAAGAAATAAAGTTGATCGCACAAAATCATTGTTGTAATGAGTTGTTTGCGTGTATATTTCAAAAAAAGTAAACGATCGCCTACATAGCCTTTTTATTAATGATGTTGGAATTTCCTTTGCATGTTTTGCTATGACTTCTTCTGTGAAAGGAATGGAGCAATGTGATAGCCATTTAAGACCGTTGTGTAAGTTCTGCACCATTAAATATTTACAAAATCCTTCCACACGTTGTTCGTCTCTTAAATTTAATCTAATAGTTAATAAAAAATTATTTATAGCCTTCGATGTCATGTGTGGAAAAAGTTCATCATGTAGATATTCCGGATTTATTATGTGTGCATACTGGATATCGTTTATCAACCATTTGGATTGTTTGATCGCTCTAGATACATATAACATATCTTCGCATTTGAGAACTTCAAGTATGTATTCAACATTTCTATTGTTACAAGCTAAATCTATTTTTAATAAGTTATCTATATCTTCATCTTCAAAGTTAATTGGAGATATTTCAGTTATGTTTTTGTTAGCTATGGCTTGGTTGACATATTTATTGTAATATTTTCGTTTTTCTCCCAACGTTTCTCCTTGTAATATTAGTGGCACCATGGTTACTCTGTAACAAAACATTGAATGTTAAATTCAGTACAAAAATAAACCCGTAATGCAAAGGAAGAATATTAAAATACAAAAAAATAGTTTTCAAAATTTTTATATTGCCACAGTAATTTTCAAAAATTGATTACCTACACAATGTCTAAAATACGTTTTTGTAACATTAATTTAGACAATTTACACGTATAGATTGAATAATTGTAAGTAAATCACGTTTGAAAATTTCAACGAGCGAGATGAATACTATAAAATTCCATGGTCTATAAAAAAATCTCCTTCACTTGTTTACTTGTTTCCACTCCTGTAATTATTATCAAACTATGCTTCAAAATTTTCTTACCTTTTATTTCAACACAAATATGTGAAGGCTTAGTAAAATGAAATATTATGATATTTTATTGAAATACATAAAACGAACAATTATACGTGTTGATTTGAACATTTTACAAAAAAATTGTAAATATAAATAAATAAATATCATCACGACGGTTCCCTTAACACACATGTAGAGTGCACGTTTCGGTTAACTGCAATTCCATTTTCACAATCAACATATTTCTATTTACTTTATACATATATTATTTTTTTATATTGTAAGATAGCTAATAAGCTGATTGGTCTCCTAATATTAAGAGAAAGCTATCACCTATAATCATCAAAGATGTTAATGCTGTGTTGCTACTCGTGTGGGAGGTATGGATAGCCAAATGCATAAATTTACCGGCTACCTTACTCAACAAATCGGAACATGACAGCGACAAGCATTGACGCTATTGCAGCAGTAATAAGTAAGACGCTGGTACAAAGACTCGACTCGGGCGAACCGTCGCAGAACTTTACCACCTAATCATTAGGTAGGTAAGTAGGAGATGTATCAACCTTAAATCGCTTTTTACGCGATGTCGAGCAGTAAGACAATTGATCTATTTTTCACAACAACCCGAATCAACAACAACAAAGTAATCTTCATAATTATCTAGTTCTATTTATTCTTAACGAAAGTAATAATTGAACATGCTATCAACTATTACGGTTTCTTTTGTTCATATGAATAAAAGAAATATATAAAATCTACGAATATTGGGGGCTCAACAACGGGTCAAGGTTGTCGATGACGCATCAATTGTGTGCACAAAGCCACGGTAACTTTGTTAAACCCTTCCGAATAATTATGCGTACTCAAGCATATTTTTTACTCGCAGACTTAATTGGTACTTTTGTTTTAAGGCAGGTATGGGCAACCTTTGGAAAATTGCGTGCCAGACGTAACTATATGGGCCATAGCAGGACAAAAAGTGTATACTACATTTTTCATGGTCGGCAGTTGGTGAAATAGATTCAATTAATAGGTATAATATAGTAATAAATAATATAGTATAATATATTACACTATGCATACACTTGTATTATTTCACAATAAGACAAATGTAACTAACATCCAATAGATTTCGCCTACATAGGTATAATCAGGGCATTCGCAACTAATAATTATAAATGCCTTATGATTGGATAGTAATTATATTTGACTTACATATTATAAAACAGAACAAGTGTAACTGATAAATATGGCCTGAAAAGCTTATTTTATTTATTTATTCCATTATTAGACTTGACTGTAAGTAATTGATTGAAAGACTGTAATTTACACATTAAATGCATAAACTGAGAAACAAGTTGAATTTGTTATTTTTTTTTTATGTCGTTTAGCTTTAGCTTACAGAGCGTAACATTTTTGTCGGCCATAATTACGAAATGTCTCGCGGGTTAAATGACAAATCGGGCCGGGTGCCCACATATGTATATTTTAAGGTATTGATGTCTAAAGATATAAAGTCACACTGCAACATTTATATGCAATACTGATTCTGTTTTTTAAATCTTTTATTAGCGGTCCCTAAGTCTATAGGCATCTCTTAAAAGACGAGAGAAGGTTATAATGGACCGCTAATAGTGATTATTAACCAGGTGATTGAGTTCTGTAATGTCTCGACCGGGGTTTGTTGTGACTGCTTTGTCTGACCCAGTTGCAATAACGTTGGTACATTACTCGGTCATGTTCCAGTTCAGAGGGTAAGGGAGTCGGTGACCTTATGCATGTGGCACTCCAGCACCGCCACATGGATATCACACCATAGATAACTTAGGTGTTTGTAAGCGATGGTTTTTTCTTTCCAATAGGAGAACCATATGCTCGTTAGATATTCCATGAAGTAAAAATAAATGTTGTAGGTATTGTTTTGCAATTTTTTATCCAGCCGCCATAGCGCTAGTGCTTGTCGCTGTCGTGTTCTGGGTTTGGGTGATAACTGATAAGGTAGCCGGTTAACTCCTGTATTTGACAGCACATTTTTGCCACACGAATAGCTACATACCATTACCATCTATAGGCGTTGGCTTTCTCTTACCATCAGGAAAACTATCAGCTTGTTTGCTATCCTATCATATAAAAAAACAAAATACTACATTTGATTCAACCGGTTTGGCTTATAAGATTTGTTAACTTTTCCTACTCTTTTCAAATTTTTATTCTAAATATTTTTAAATAACTCTTAAATAATTTTGCCAAATCACACTTTTTTATTTATGAATTTTTAATCTGTTAAATGATGTCATAAAGTAGGCTGAATAAGAAGATTGAGGCTGGTTTTTTATAAATGTTTTTTTATAAATTAAGTATATCCGTATGTACACAAGATATTTTATTTGACAATTATGCGACGACATCAAGATATACACCTCGTCAGTGTACCGAGTGTGTAGCTGCTGGGTTAATTTATGCGCCCTAAAGAAATCAACTTTCTGATAATAGTCTGCAAAATTATTTTTTACTGAATATAATCTTCCTTCGGCTGGAATCAAGTGTCTTCGGCTGGTCGTGGGTGCACTGGTTGTACCTCCCACCTGCCTGCCGCTTTAAGAATGCGTGCGTGAAAAAACTTCGTTTTTTAGTTTACGATAAGTCACCATTGATAACAAATCTTTAAAAATTACAGTTATATAAACAACTACATATCATTTAATTTATACCCTAATAATTAGACATTCGTAATTACCAAAATGATAGGCCTAGATAGATGGTCATCAGTGCCATTTTCAAAATCAAGACTAATCTGTTGATACCTCTCATGAATATCAAATCCATCAAGTGTTTTAGGCTACATAGCATGCCAAAGACGAATATATATATATATATACTTATATACAAACACACATTCTAAAATCATAACTTTTCCTGTAACGTAGATGGATAAATACCAAGTGTTAAACCTACCTATTTATTTGGAAATTAGGACTTTACTGACAAAGGTATAAACTTTATTAGATTATGATAAAATTCAAACGTGATATGATAACAAATTTCAACAATTACAGTACCGTAAACAAATTCATATCATTTTATATAAGTTTTAATAAATATACGTAACTACTTACCAACTGTTACTAAGAAGTTTTTAGTAGAAACTTTCTTTGTTGTTTGCTTCAAATAGTATATGATAAAAACTAGTCCTAGCAACTTGTAACTAATAATAATTAGGGAACGACATTTACTTTATCAAGTTTATTGTAACTAAACTTTACTAATTAATTAATTATTAATCTTTCAATAAGTATTGCTACTGACGTGAGAGTTCTATTCGTTAGTATACTTGTCAAAAACGCGAGATAAGATATTGTAAATTTTTGACATAAAAAACACCAAGCAGCCTGCCAGCCGGCTGTATACTGACCACAGAGTACCTTTTTATAATCTATAAATACTGACTCAATAATCGACTCCCCATTCGATGAACGCCTCGACGTCATCCTATTTCACAACACTGTGTAGTGGTGAGTATCTAAATCTACATCAGAGTTACACTACTCTACGAAATCTACCAGATTAGTAGAAATTTACCACTACATTACCTATTATTGTACAAAGTAAATGAAAACTACATTTAAATCGAACAAAAAACGTAATGTAATATTAGACGACTGTAATAGAAATATAATACCGTAAAGACCGTACAAATTAGATTTAACGCCTTGAAGTAAGTGTTTTGACATTTTTTTTGATAAAAACAAACTCGTATATTTATAAAAAATGTCCTTCATTGTTATACGCATACGCTACTCCTTGATCTAAATCTTAACAAATTTCGATGATTCCATGGTTGACTGAAATAAGTGGTGCCCCTATCGCCGCATTTTATCGAACTGTTAAGTTTAGTTACGATCTTGATTATATTACCTTAAGGTTTATTTTTGTACTTTGTTTATAAAAAAATTACTTAATTATCAAATATTAATTTTATTCCTGATCTATCCCGTAGGTATGGTGAGGAGACCATGTTAATAGTAATTGAGTTTTGAAATATGATTTGAGCAAACTTGTTTTTAGTTATTCGGATTATTTAGCTAATCTAGATTGTCAAACCTGAGTATGTATGAAGGGAAATTGTTCTCATTGCTTGGTTTCTCAATCATTCCATTTTTTTTCTAATACCCTATACTTAACTTATAGTTAATTCAATTACGTTTAAAAATTAAGCTATCAATTATATTAAGAAATCGGTTGAACATTCAGTCCTTAAACTGTACGGTCGCAAGGCAACGCTACGATTAACTGAACTACTGAAATAGATGAAGAATAGTTACTCCCATGAACGAAGTATTAGTGGACGGCGCCAAAACAAGTTTGTCTCTGTTGCTCTCACGAACTATACATAAGAGTGAAAGAGAATACGATGAAGTTTGGCAACGTCGCCAAAAATGTGTCCAGTTAGTGACCTCAAATGAGGCCATAACATTGAGTTTGTTGAAGATTATTTAGTAAAATATAAAGCAAATATGAGTGTTAGTGTTATGTTTTTTGAAAAAAGATCGAATATATCGTGTGCTGCTTTATCATGTCCATCAAGAACAACGAAAGGAGGAGTTAAAAACCCGGAATTATCAATTTATAGGTAAATCTTTGACTCTCATT
>DVZB010000005.1:0-15438 GCA_018236585.1 Emesis aurimna | reverse complement strand
AAGAGACTTGGTTTTTATACTTACATGTAACTGGGATATTCTATATTGCCGAATGTAGAATAAAAATACCAATTATTATTTTTAAATATGTTTATTTCGTGTTTTTATGAGCCAGGTTTCTTGTCTAGTATAGACGTCGTTGGAGCACAGGGCCCGCAAGTGCTGGTCTAGAATAGAAGACTGTGGCGCTCAAAAGGTTAACTTATATTTGTTTATATTTAGGGAAAGTAGAACATGTAAAGGCAGACCTCGATAGGCTACAACTGATACTGACACTTGGTTATTTTTGTTACGATATAGTAGATTTTTTTATCATAACAAATAAGCTGATGGTTCACCTTATGGTAAGAGACAGCCATCGCCTATAGACACCGGAGATGTTAATGGTGCGCTGTTATCCTCACGGATGGCAACGTGCCACACGG
This sequence comes from Emesis aurimna, assembly GCA_018236585.1. Taxonomy (NCBI): domain Eukaryota; kingdom Metazoa; phylum Arthropoda; class Insecta; order Lepidoptera; family Riodinidae; genus Emesis; species Emesis aurimna. The sequence goes on along the minus strand of DVZB010000005.1, from coordinate 15,013 downwards.
CAGGGATGGGTTGTTAGATTCAGTCAACTGTTCAAATTTTTTTTTGACAAAAATCTTTGTTAAGTTCTTAACATCAAAATAGTAATCTACAAAAAATATAACAATATTTATTAATTCGACTACATGTAATTGACGCTGACGACAGCATCTCGAGTGCTCTCTGAAAATGAAACCATAAGGATCACATCATATCAGTCAATATTTCAGTTTGAGTGAGTAAAAATGAGTTTTGAAATTCTACATTAAAAAATGAAAGAATCCAAAACCATTAAATCTACAGTAAAAACTGTAGAAATGGCTTCACAGGGCTTTAGCCATTTTAAAATTGACGTAACAGAGAGATGATGGCGGTAAGTCAAGGCTAAATTCTAATTTTCTTTATAACCTCCTAGCTTACTCGTGCCTAATTCATTAAGCGTTAAACATTTTTACTGGTGATGGAATTATAAGTGTGGCTTAGAATTAATTACTCTATACCAATAGAAGAATTTTTATAATAGTTTCAGCAGATCCAGAGATTGCATGTATGAGATCCAGAGATTGCATGTATGAGATCCAGAGATTGCATGTATGAGATCCAGAGATTGAGATAGTGTGTATTTATTTTTGGTTCTACTGTAAATACCGATTACTTCTTGCAAAATTCACACATTTGCCAATTTTATCTCTTTATTAATATTAGTACAGATATTTACACAGCACTAAGCTGCTAGCAAAAGAAAAAGATATGGCTTTTCACCAGTGTGAATATACTGACGTCTTAAATAAGATTGTGAGTAACCTTTATTGCAGACATTACACTTGTAAGGTTTTGTATAGCTTCTCCCTAGTGTGAATATATTGGTGTCGACGTAAATTACCTGCCGTTGAGAAACCTTTATTGCAGACATTACATACGTGAGGTTTCACTTTATAGTGTATATTTAAATGCTTCTTTAAAGTGCCCTTATAATTGAACGTTTTTTGACAGAATTCACAGTTATATGGCTTCTCCCCAGTGTGAATATATTGGTGTTGACGTAATGTAGCTGACTCTGAGAAACATTTATTGCATAAATTACACACATAAGGTTTCACTTTATAGTGTGTATTTAAATGCTTCTTTAAATTGCTCTTATAATTGAACATTTTTTTACAGAATTTACAGGTATATGGCTTTTCCCCAGTGTGAATAAATTGGTGTTGACGTAAAGTAGCTGACAGTGAGAAACATTTATTGCAGATACTACACACATAAGGTTTCACTTTATTGTGCATATTTAAATGTCTCTTTAAATGACATCTATGAATAAACGCTTTTTTACAGAAGTCACAAGAATACGGTTTTTCCCCAGTATGAATATATTGGTGTTGACGTAAATTACCTGACCGTGAGAAACTTTTATTGCAGACATTACACACGTAAGGTTTTACTTTATTGTGTGTATTTAAATAGTTATTTAAACTGCTCTTATCATTATTAGCCTTTTCTTTACAGAAGTCACCAGAATATATCTTCTCCCCAGTGTGAGAAGATTTATGGTCGTGTAAATGACTTGGAAATGATATTTTAGTCGTCACATCTGCCACTTCATCGATGCCTTCTTCTATAACTCTTCTAACCTCCTGGAATGTCTTGAACTGATCTATAAGTTAAACATGTTATTATACTTAGTTGCCACAGTTTATGGACGCATAAAACATAGGGTACAATTCCGAGCCGGGCAATTCAATTATCTTATGGCTAATAGACAGAATGTGGTTTACGGAAACTTTACGGTACTTTTTGGAACCATTAACAATACTTTTAACCTAACCTAGAGTCATAATTATATGACAAGATAATAAACTTTACAATGACTGATTACATTCAGTATAGCTCAAAGGCCTCAAACATAAGTGTCCTTAGTCTCTAACATGTTTACTGCAAAATACAAAATGTAAACTCTGTAAAAAAACTTGTTCAATTATTAGTCATTATTTTTATTTTTTAAATAAATATATTATTTAAAAAATAAAAATAATGACTCATTCATGAGAGTACAGTGTTGCATAATATTTATATTTTAGTAGTTTTTACAATGCAACAGATGCAAAATATTCTCTTCAGAGTATTTTTCATAGGACAAAAGGAAAAGTTCCTTACCTATTCCTATAAATATAAAAAGTAGTTGCACCATTTTGAACATTTTATTGGACAACCAACCATCTCCCAAAGACAGATCGTGGTTGTCTGTTTCCATCAGGGGAGCCATCTGCACGTTTACTATCTTGTAATATAAAATCAGGTTCATATAAATAATTGCCCAGGTAAGGTGTAAAATGGACCCAGATAAAAATTGGGGCAGTTTATAGTCTGGAATAGCTAGCTACTTTGATATGCTTTACTTCAGCCTCAAGTGACACTTATGTAACTTTAAATGTCTTTATAATGTAAAAACTTTCTACTTAAATAACAAGAAATTAGTTTCAACCCCATGTGTGAACAGATTGATGTCGACGCATGATATGTAAGCTCAGAAACCTCAATGGATTTCTATTATTGTGTATAGACGTATGTCGGGGTAGATTACCTAGTAATATAAAGACCTTATTGCAAACAACACACATATTTTTATTCCATTTGTATATGTATATTTTAAAGTATTTCCAAACTACCTTTAAGTGTAAAATTTTTAATAAATAAAACATTTTCTCCACAGTGTGGATAGATTCATGTCTGCGTAAATGATTTATTGGTCAGGAACCTCTATTGGGCACATTACACACATGAGGCATGTTTTAATACATATTTAAATTATTTTTCTGAATTTTTTATATGAATTGTAAAATTAGAATAAAATATATCACCAAAGTAACTGTAAGAAACCCCTATTCCTGACACATCACAGGATAACAAACAAGCACATATTTCTCCTGATGGACCATTGTTTATAGACAATAAAGTTATTACTGGTGCATTACTATCTGTGAGTCCAGACAAAAATGCCACATATAAGTTTACCCGCTACCTTATCATCAAAACTAGAACACGACAGTGACAAGCACTGATGCTGTTGCGGCAAGAACAGATAATGTGGTGGTAACAAAACTGGACAAGACACATGAGGCCAATGGGCCATTTCTTTAGAAGGGATCCAAACCAACATGGTTAGAATGCGAAGAATAAAAATTTTACATGGGTGAATAAAACCATTACAATAGACATTACACACATATAGTTTCATATCAGTATGAGTACACAAAAGCCTTCATAAAATCTTGGCTATAACCTTTCTCGTAAATATTGCACAAATATAATCTTATTTTTAGTACTCTTATACTTGGTCGGTCAATACATACCATAAGCTTCTATATCAGATGCTTTCAGTCTCATTAGTATGACAACAGGATTCCTTACAGATGCTACTTTAGTCTTCACATCCACCACTTCATCCGTGTCTTCTTCTACCACTTTATCTATGCCATCTTCCTCCACATCTTGAAATTTCTTAAAGTGATCTTTAAATAAAAATAATTTGTTACTTTGTGGTCTAGCAGTACCGCAATTTGCAGCACAGGTCAAGGAAACCTTAATTACAACTATAGAAAGCATGTGAATTTCTGTGAGACATTTAAGGTTTTGGGTGTTTATATTTTATAAACACCCAAAACCTTAAATGTCTTTATGGTGTAATTAAATGTGTAATTGCAGTATTTATATATATATATATTTTTATGTATTAGTATTCTTGAGTGACAGCCATATTACAAGCATATAATTTGCTTATGTATTATGGAAATCGTTGTGTATTATTTATTTATTTCAAACATAGGTTTAGTTTCCTTGGAAGAAATGTAAGCTCTGAACTGAAATGTGAATTTATATAATTTTTTATACGTAATATATCCATTACTCTCATCCATCCTTCTTTCAATTACATTTTATTTTTCGACAAAACCCTTTTGCTGTGCTTTGTGTTATTATAATACTCACAAATGTCCTTGTTTGGAGCTAGTTCAGTATCTTTGTTTGGTCCAGCAATATTTATTTACCTATACATGCCAAATGGTTGTTTATGAGGTACAAGAATGTAAGGTATATATTCATTAAATAATAAAAGTTATTCGACTTACCACATTCGACATGTTCTTCAACACATTCCATATCAGTTGGCAACGTATCTTCGTATTCATTATCGTCATCATTTTCTGTTTTAATCAAATCTGTTTCCAATATAACTTCCGAAGTACATTGAAAGGAATAACAATCTGCATTTTGCTCTAATTTAGTTTCCCCGGATATTTTGCTATGCATTGTAACGATATTGAACATTTGATATGGGAATAAATTTATATTCTTTGCACTATTAAATGCTTTACGCCTTTTATAAATTTGTTTTGTTATTTATCACTAAAGGAACAAATTAGTAAATTATAATAATTTAGAATTTGTGGATTGTGGAATAATTACTAATAATTGAAGTTTGAACAATAAGCAATCTGACATTTACCGGTGCTGCCAGTTCTTACTTCTTCAAATTCAGTAGTAAAAAAACACTGAATTTAGTGCCGTTAAAAGAACTATATGGAATAAATTGAAATCAATTTTAACACATATAATGCCGCTCTAACAAATGAAGAATTTTTTTTTTTTTATAAAATACGTCTATGGAGTATGACCAATATCTTATTTACTATTTTCGTTACATTTTGCATATTATAATAGTAAAATAAATAAATAAATAATGGTGTCTACCATATATGGCTGACGCGGCGCCACTTTAAAAAAAATTGCAATGGGGCCGCGTCAACCATTTTGTCAGCCATTAAGTTTCAAAAGCGCGCGAAACGAGAATCTCGCTCGGCGCCCGCGGCGCCATTTTGATTTTATTGCGATGTGTGTTTGCCCCCCGCGCGTCAGTTGTCGCTGTGCATCGAAGGAGACTACAGTAAATAGTTGTTCAGTTAGTGATTTAGCAAGTAAGTACTGATCTGTGATTTTCAATACAAAATGGATGATTTTGATGATGATTTGGACTACGAACTTTCGCAATTAGATTTATCAGAGTGTTATCAAGAATGTAACACATTATCAATTAGTGATGCTCCACAAGTATTTGACGTTGATCTTGATGATACAGTATTAATTGCACGGACCAAAAATCATCGCCGATGGCAGATTTTATCTGATAGTGAAGATGATGAGATTACCATCGTGCCGACCTCACGAAATACAGAAGTATGGTTCAATCAATTGGGTAAGCAACCAAGCATTATTCCATATACTGAATGTCCTGGGCTTAAGCCACTTTCATTGCGATCCAGTATGAGTGCAGCTAAACCAGCAGAATTTTATTCATTGCTAGTACCTGATAGTATATTCGAGTACATAGCCGAAGAAACAAATCGATTTGCTTTGCAAACCTTGAACAAAAGTGCCACAAAATCATACCGAATGCAGAAATGGATACCCACAGATTGCCATGAAATTAAACGTTTCTTTGGCATTTTGATTTGGATGGGGATAGTGAAACTACCCCAACTATCTTTGTACTGGAGCACTAACAAATATTTTGAACAACAATTTGTTAAGTCCATTATGAGTCGAAATCGATTTGAACTCATTTTGAGGATGAGGACTTTGCCAATAATGAAATAAATCACAATAAGGACGACCGATTGTTTAAAGTTAGACATTTATTAGACATGCTGAATGCTAATTTTAAATATCATTATACACCTAATCAGGAAACATGTGTTGATGAAAGTCTAATCCCAGTTCGTGGCCGCGTTATTTTTAGGCAATATAATAAAAATAAGCGACACAAATATGGAATAAAACTGTTCAAGCTGTGCTCTAATTTAGGGTACACTGTAAAAGTGCAAGTTTATATTGGCAAAAATTATGATAGTGTGAATACTACACCGACTAATGTTGTCCTTGCCTTATGTGACGATTATCTAAATAAAGGACATACGGTTTGCACAGATAATTGGTATACCAGTTTGGATCTGGCACGAAAACTACTAGCAGGACAAACTCACCTCATAGGCACACTTAGAAAAAATAGACGAGGATTACCTCAAACAGTTGTCCAAACCAAACTGAAGACAGGAGAATTCTCTGCTCAAGAAAGTGACGACGAAATAATGATTATGAAATGGAAGGACAAGCGGGATGTACTGCTGCTGTCTACCAAGCACTCCGTAAGTTTCAAAAGAATAACTAAAAAAGGAAAAAAAATAAATAAAACCGAAGATTGTGGTAGATTATAATCTTGCAAAATCAGCGGTTGATCTCTCAGACCAAATGTCCTCTTACACGACTCCTCTTCGGAAGACAACGAAATGGCCCAAGAGATTGGCGATGGAGCTATTACTGAATACAGCGATTGTAAATTCATATATTTTATATAAATTAACAACCAAGAAGAAGCTCAGTCGTCCAGTTTAGAACCGCGTTAGTTGACTACCTCGTAAAGACAGGAGTCTCGGAAAGTAGTGCTTCCGCTAGACCTAGGCGAGTAAAGCATGAATTGAAGAAAAGACAAGGGTTGGCCTCTGCCTGTCGTAAATATTGTGTTAGGTGTTATAAAGAAAACTGTGCCCAATTCGGACGAGTTCATGCTCGAAATAAAACCAAAAGAGTGGTAACATATTGCGGAGATTGCCCGAATGAGCCGCACTATTGTATCAACTGTTTCAATTTAGACCATAGATATGTTTGAGTTTAAACATGTTTGAACATATTACTATAACAATTGTTGTATCTAGATTTGATTTATGATGTTACCAATGCCAATTTAAATATTAATAAAAGATATTAAAACATTTATCTGTACGTTTCATTTATTTATCTCATCAATCTTTTGTTTTCTAAATTTCCACTTAAAGACTTCATATTCTTCAAAATGTAAGTAAAAGTATCGATGCCATCATGCAACTATAATTTACCAGGCCTTGTCAACCATAGTACGTACAGTTTAACATGAATAACGAGGCTGACGACGAAATATCGCACTTTCAAAACAAGCATATTCCGTCAGCCACATATGGCTGACACGGCTCAATTGGATTGGAAAATGTCAGCCATATGTGGCTGACAAGGCATTATATGTGTTAAATAAGTGCTTGTAACTATTAATTAAAACGTGCTATAAATATAACATACGTTTTTTTTTTGACTGCTATTATTATTATCTGTCCATATTGTTTCGAACATCGTAAAAATTATGTTAAATATTTATGTGCATACCAACTACAAACTTAATATGGTTTTAAAAAACTGTTTGACGTTGATTATTAAAGCTTTGAACACCAATTTACGTGTTAATAAATGAATAAACAGTAAAATTACATATGCAGAAAATTAACCATTAATAAGTTATCTGCATATGTAACCATATTTGTTTCGGAATTATTTTTATCGATATATATTTTGTTAACGATAATGTCGGTCACCGACGCTTGACATAAGTTAGCAAATCATGGTACACGTGCAACGATGATTATGACGTGCACGATCATATTATGACGTGAAGTCATATGTTGTTTACGTCGACAGTTTTTTCACAATTATGTCGTTAACCAGCCAGAGTATAAATTAAAAAGCCCGCCCTAAGGGTGTCTCCTGGGAAAATATAATACATTCCAGCAATACATCTCATATATTGCACAGACTAAGTATTAGTTACTACGTATGATTACAAAATAAAAATTCACTAATGTAGAGTACACTATTTTCATTTTGTATATTTAACTACCTATTGCAATATGTAATTTTATTTGTAATTTTTGACCTTTCCATGGATTGCAAATGCCTATGATATTTGGACAAAAACTAAAAGCTGTAAAATCATTGAAAAAGGAAAAAGACAATTTTACAAATGCTTTAAAACGTTTATTTATAGATCCATCGGTTTTCTGGAGGCTTATTTATCTATTTTCTATTTATTGTACAGGGATAATAATATTCATAAAAGAAAGTTAACGTAGCATAATTACAATGAGCGAGCTTATTACTATTTAAAGAAATATTAATTTCATGTTTAATCGTTATTTTTGTCTTTTGTAGACAATTCTATTTTGTTATTCAATTTAAAATAATCTGTCTTTCATAATTTTCGATTATTTAAGTTTTCACGTATAATCTAGTAATACATACATGCCATATAACTTTTATGTAACTAAAAGAATAAGTCTGTGTATTTTAATATTTACGAAGAAGTTAGAAATACAATTGTATTATTAATGTCCTTATTTCATAAACATAATAATTATTTTTAATTATACACACTGAAATAAATAATCTTAAATACAATTTATTTTTAACTAAAACTAAAATTTCCCTAAAGTATTAATAATAAATTTATATAGAGACTTATATGTACATATCGACACCTCCTACGCATAACTCGCTAACTTGAAATCACAAATTTTATAGAAGAGCCGTTTGAACATTCAAAAGCGTATAGCACTCTTAATACTGCAGCTATCGTCATGAAACTTGGAAAATATACGTTTTTAATCATGAGTTTTATAAACGATTGATATTTTTTTCTAGATTTCTTATAGTTATTAAGATACAACACTTAGAAAGTTACGTGTCGGAATTAATTTGTATTTTTTTGATTTAAATGCCACTTACATAGTTACGCTTAGGATAAAGTTACCAGACAAAGTCGGGAAGTGGTATGAAGAGATTTTTGCAATAGAAACATTGGCTTATTTTATATCGTAAGTGGTATATTATGAGTTATGCATGGGATGAGATAATATTTAAACTATTAGTTAGATTGTTTTGCTTGTATGTATTTTAATTGAAAGTGCATTGTAATAAAACCAGTTTTTATATATTAAAATATAATCATTTATTTAAAAAAAATGTTTGTACTAAAACATGCACCATTGGACATAAAATGAAATAAAAAGGTTTCTAAAACTCTTAAAATATTTCAAAATAAACAAAACTTTATATAACTAAAAAAAAGGTAAAATAATCAACTCAAAGCTGTTAAATGAATATGAAAAATACTTAATAACAAACTCTCTTATCTTAACAATATTATTTGAACATTATTAGGCTTTTGTTCAACAAAAGCATAAGATACGGAATACAGGTTGAAGACATTGGACTTAATATGATACACCCTGTACTGTTATTTACTATAATATCACAATATTTTGGTAGAGCCTACATACTACACAATTTACGAATTATTATAATAATTATTAGAAATTAACATTTATTAAATAATTTTCTAAGGTCATCATCAGTCTTCATTTGTTTCAATTATATCGTCACCTCCAGGAAACAAAGCCTCATAAAAACTATGGTGCTTAGATGGAATTATCTGATGGTCACATAAATACTTGAGATCCTGTAATTTGCTCTGTACAGCAAACTTATTCAAATAAGCTTTAGATAAGGTATTCTCACTTTTGGAACTCACATCTCTTCGGCAATGTCTAGTATTGAGTTGGCGGTGTGTATACAAGAGAATGCAATCATATTCATGGTTACTAAAATCACTTTTATAGTAAATCCTATCAGTCTCATTTGGTAATACTAAAAGTTGTTGAATTTGTGACCAAAACATTTTTTCGCCATTCATGTTAACAGCCCAATTGGGCCCAGTCAAAAATGTTTTGAAATCTAGAAACTCGTCCGTTCGCATTTCTATTACATGATAGGGATTTCCATCTTGTTTGCACGATGTAATGTAAATATATGTATGATGGTCACATTAAAATCTTTGACTGCTTGTAGATAAGCTAGGAACACAATACGATTTCTGTTCTTGCCACCACAATTATGGCTAAAAAAATAGAAATTTTGTACTCCTTTTTGGCTGTGTTCTTTAATATAAATATAAACACAAGTTGCCACTTCAGTAGCCCCTTTTTTGGCTACTGTTTCATCCCAAACATAGCACGTACCCTTTTTCCGACCAAGACTGTAAAACGTAAGATTATACACGGACAGCTTTCTTTTATAACATAGGATACTAGCTTGACCATGTGGCATCCCATGAATTTTTTGGAAATCGTAAGTAGTCGTGAGCGTTTTAGCAGAATGTTTCAGACAATTTTTTTTATTTTATTTTTAGTTCTCGGGCTATTTTTTGTTTCTCATGTGGTCATTATATGTTTTAAGTTCGGTTTCTGAAACTGGTTTTGGTAAATTTTTGTAAACATGGCATATATCGCATTGATCTTTGCGAGGTATGTGAAAACCTAAATTAAAATTTTTATTAACGATATCCTGATACTGACGTAATGTCTTTGCTGGATTACTACAGTTTAAGACAGAGTCTGCTAACCAATTTTTATAAAGATCGAACATGCGGCTATAGGATAATGATTCATCTAAATATAGTTTTGAATTGCGACTTCGAACGTAATGAGACTCGACTGGCTGAAAATTGCTGACATGATCACAGACACTTTTGATCATTTCTGCATCTATAACTTGTTTGCGATAACAGAAATAACACCATTACCAATATTGACCTTTTTTAAAGCTGTTGCAACCATTCCAGCACCAATACCTAATGTGTTTAGAAACATGATCTTACATACACGTACTGGATCAACAGAGGCACCACCTAGGGGTAGGCTGTAAACAATTGTATGCTGTCTTCTTGATTTCATTTCTGTTGTACGACTGCGTTTAATTATTTTCTTGCAATATTTGGCGATGAAATCCCATTGTCGCACATTACTGCAGATTCCAAAAATTATTAAAAACTTCTTTTCTGCAATCATCGTTAAACTTGTTTGGACAATTAAATTGACATTTATTACAAAATGGCTTCAATTTCCGAGCAGGTCTCTCAATACCATTTCTACTGACGTAAGATTTTCCGGAATTTTTATTATTTTTTCTTTTATTGTCTATCCATTGATCTTTATTTACTTTTCGCCCTTTTCCTTTATATGCCTTGGTTGTTTCATTACGTCTTCGCGTTCTTGATCTTGAGTGCGAAGATCCTACAGATAATGGTGTCGACAACATAGAAGAGAGTGAGACAGGAGTATTTGCGCTAAATGTCGACAGCGCAACAGAATTAATATTATAATCAATGTGTGGCAAAGATGGTATACTTGAAACTGGGTCATTGTTTGATAAAAGTAAAGGCGAAGATGGGATGAAATCACTTCTACCTAACGATTCCATACAAGAATTTGGTCCACCAGACAATAACAGAGGGTCGCGATAACCCGTCAATGTAGAAGTTTGATTGTTATCTACATTATTTTGCAATGAAGTGTTTTCGTGTAGACTTTCATAAAACGTATTTTGTAGTTCAGACGTATCAAAGTTGTTTAGAATAGGGTTCTGGTCAAGTTCTTTGTTACCGTTTATTTCGTCCGGGATTTGCTCTTCATTGCTCACGTAAACGTTATTCTGATTATGACTCTCTACCAATGAAGTTTCTATGATACCATCATCATCACTGCTTTCTAATATATTATTGTTAGCCCAGTATGTTTTTCTTCCTCTGTGAAAGTTGGTATAGGTGATTCTGGAATAAAAATAAATAATTAGCAGTAGTTACCGGGATATCTTTTTCTTTGGGTTGTCTTGTAAAACTCTTTAAATGCTACCATGCTACAAAAAACACGTATGTACAGATCGAACGCAATCGATACTAAGTAGTTGTTAGTCAATATTGTTTAACAAACAATCCGGCGCACGAGTCTTCATGTGTCAGTTAGAATAAAAAATAATGTCGCTGGTCCTAAGCAAAACTCCTTATATGGTACGTGTTACGAAAAACTCCGAAGCATAAGTCTGCAACTGCACTAGTTAGATACTTTTGCGTTGTATTTGTAAAATAAAATAAAATTGATATTACAATAAGTTATGAATACCAAAAACATCCAAGAGTTGACTAGTAAATAATATAATATTGATATAAAATTAACTGAAACAAGTATCGTTGGAACAAACATACCTGAAATACCAATAACAATTGAACATTGCACATCGTCACGCGATTTATTTGTCACACAAGCTTTTTTCAGACTTTCCTTAAACTGAGTTCGTCTGGAGCTCATAATAATATAATTGCCCTCCACTATTTAATAGTATAATAATTGTACAAGTCGAAAAGAACGTGTACGCACCCGCTCGCTTCGCTTTCCGCTGCTAAACTACACAAGCGGCAGATATCCCCTCCGCCACACCCCCACCCTCAACATTTCATCCCGTGCAAATATATCAAACTAACAGTTTTAAAGATTTACGTGGGGCTGGTTTTTTAGTTAAATAGTTTTGCGATTGAAAATAGTATTAGTTTTAATGTATTTTATTTTATGTTTTATAACTTCAAATAATAAAACCGACTTTGTAGGTTACGAAAATGCAGTAATCGTATTAATCTGTAATTAACAGTTAAAGAGTTATGCGTAGGAGGTGTCGATATATTTACAACCAAATTAGAGATCGGCCGCGGGCGGCTTGATAATATCTAAAGTTTAATTATCTCCAGAGAGTATTCTAAACAGTTATTAATAAGTTAATTCAACAAAAAAGGAGCTGGTTATAATGAGAGCATTATTATCACTATTGACCATTTTCAAACGACAAAGATACTAAGTTGGAACCAATACGAAGTTGGAAGATAATAGTATAAAATACTAGTTTATAGTGATAAAATGTTGATAATTTTTGCGAGGTAATCTTCTTTTTCAATTCTAAGAACACCTGTGTCAGATGACATCTACTTAAAACAAATTACAATATGGTCAATATTGTAATTATAACATTTTTTCTTATTTGATACATTATATAGTGAATAACATCATTTGTAGCTATACATAAATATAGTTATCAATTCATTTAGTTAGGCATTGCAAACCCACTTATGTGATCAATAACAATAAAGCATATTTTAAATGCCTGAATTTTATTTGTGTATGTTTTAAAGCAGCTAAAATGCTTTAATTATAATCTTTTAATCATCTTTAGCCCCGGCCGGCCATACGATGTTTTACAAATAATTAAACATGAAGTATAATCCGCATAGTGGTAATTGTAAGTAGGGTTTATATTTAACTAGTGGTAACAGGACTCTAATTGTTATATAAATTCTTTGTGATTTCTGTTTAAAAAATTGAAAGAAACATGGTAATTTCTTAAGCTAATTTTGCGTAAATGTTAATTTTTTCAGTCACTGCTAAAAGTTAGTGTCATTCTCATTCGCGAATCTTGAGTCTGTGGTTCACAATAATCACATAAGCAAATGTTCCAAAAATACTTAATTTTTTGTCTCAAAAAGTATAATTAATTAGGTACTCAAAAAGGACAGTGATTTTGCTTAGTTTAGTTATAAATTACGTATAATACATTAAAGGGATAAAACGTAATGTAAAGTGCATAGATGATCGAAAGCAAATTTTTCTAACCTCAAATGTTCATTAGCTTTAACATTATGTCCAGGAAAATTAAATTAGAGCAAGATCCAGATTATTATTCTTTTCAATGTACTTCGGAAGTTATATTGGAAACAGATGTGATCAAAATAGAAAAGGATGAAGATAATCAGAACAAAGGTACGATGTCAACAGAAATGAAATCTAAATTAGAAAATGTTGAAAGTGGTCATATAATTTATTTTATGAATCTAGAACTTTTTAATACCTCATACTTTAATTATAATGATTTCATAAATAATAATTTCGTATATATAAGTAAATAAAAAAAGATTGCTGGACCAATCCATATATATTCAATTAGCTCCAAGTGGCATTTGTGAGCATTACAATGACTAATAGCACAGCAAAATTAGATTATGTAATTAAAAGAAAGATACCCATCTTTTAAATATTTTTTGGTGCAAGACATATGTTTGTATGTTTTTAAATTTTTTACTTCTTCAGACTGTTTTTGGTTTTGTTCTAGTGCTAACTAGTTCTTGGCTGTGAATGACTGAATGTTAAAAATCCTAAATAATTATTTAATCCAACAATCATTCAATCTAGACAGTCCATTGTAAGAAAAGATGAGAGAGGAATGCACTGTTGAGAACCTCCAATTTATTTAATTTATATATTATACATGTTTTTAAATTATGTACCCTTGTCACATTTTTGTGATATCCATTGCGATAAAAGAAAATTACTTACATGCAAAAAATGTAGTTGGGCTACTTATAATTATCAAACTTAAGATATGAAATTCAAATTCAAAAAATATTTATTTCAAGTAAACCTATTACAGGCACTTTTGACGTGTCAAAATTTTTACAATTACTACCGGTTCGGAACGCGGCCACACACTGAGAAGATCCGGTGGAAGTAACTCAGCGGGCATAATCCCTTCTTGTACGCGACAATTTACAATATCTGAAATTATAAACAACTTGCTAGAAACTATACAATACAGAAGACTGAAACATTATTTCTTATTTAAATAATTATGGCAGTACCTGAAGTATTTAAGTTCTTCCATTCTAAACTGAACTATTTTATTGGTTTGAGCTCATTTCGAAGGACCATTTCTAAAAGATTAATGACTGACAAACCGTTTTTCTTTCTTTCTCTTTATCTCCATGCCATTTTTAAAAGAATTGACTGACATCCACACTGCCAAGTAGTTCATAAAAGAGATCGATTAACGTGATACTATCTTCTTAAGTCGCAACACGTAATTACTAATTGGTAGAATACCGCAACGTTTCGCCAAGATTAGTCTCAACGCTTTTTTGTATGTAGCTTCTAGGAATTTGCATTAGTATGAAGCTTTTCCATCGCGCTACACGGATAGTAACGCACCACTCGCATCCTTGGTCTCTTAAGACGATAGACACTAGAGCTATTGATGATGTGCTACTATCCAGGAGGCAGGGATTGATAAATAAAAGAACCGTTTACTTGTTTACTGTCATGCAATATATAAACTGCCTATCACTAGTTGTATGTTTTAGTTACAATATACAAGTTTAAAAGAAACCAACGGAAAGCGAGTCCAATTTTCATATATTTTATTTAGGGACTAGATGCACTAAAGTTGTCTTCAATGAATTTGGTTCAAATTTAAGGAGAT
>DVZB010000004.1:0-16456 GCA_018236585.1 Emesis aurimna | reverse complement strand
CAGGATTTATTCATTGATATCCATTATTTACTGGATTGTCCATAAATTCATTTTATTTAAAAATTCAATTTATTTCTATATTTATCGGAGTAAATTTAACATTTTTTCCCCAACATTTCTTAGGGCTAGCAGGAATACCTCGTCGTTATTCAGACTATCCTGATAGTTTTATCTCATGAAATATTATTTCATCTTTAGGATCTTATATTTCATTATTATCAATATTAATAATAATAATTATTATTTGAGAATCTTTCATTAATCAACGATTAATTTTATTTTCATTAAATATATCTTCTTCAATTGAATGATATCAAATACTACCTCCCGCTGAACATTCTTATAATGAACTCCCTATTTTAAGTAATTTCTATTATGACAGATTATATGTAATGGATTTAAATCCCATTTATAAAGGATTATCCTTTTTTTAGAAATGGCAACATGATCAAATTTAAACTTTCAAAATAGAAATTCTCCTTTAATAGAACAAATTATTTTTTTTCATGATCACACATTAATTATTTTAATTATAATTACAATTTTAGTTTCTTACATCACTATAACTTTATTTTTTAATAAATTTATTAACCGATTTTTATTAGAAAATCAATTAATTGAATTAATCTGAACAATTTTACCAGCTATTACTTTAATTTTCATTGCATTACCTTCTTTACGGTTATTATACTTACTAGATGAAATAAATAACCCTTTAATTACTATTAAATCTATTGGACATCAATGATACTGAAGTTATGAATATTCAGATTTTAATAATATTGAATTTGATTCCTATATAATTCAATCTAATGAAATAAACAATTTTCGCTTATTAGACGTTGATAATCGAATTATTTTACCCATAAAAAATCAAATTCGTATTTTAATTACAGCCACTGATGTTATTCACTCATGAACTATTCCATCTTTAGGTGTAAAAGTAGATGCTAACCCTGGACGTTTAAATCAAGCAAGTTTTTTCCTTAATCGACCAGGAATTTTTTTTGGACAATGCTCAGAAATTTGTGGAGCAAACCATAGCTTTATACCAATTGTAATTGAAAGAATTTCAATTAAAAACTTTATTAACTGAATTAATAATTATTTATCATTAGATGACTGAAAGCAAGTATTGGTCTCTTAAACCACTTCATAGTAAATTAGCATTTACTTCTAATGAAAGAATTAGTTAAATTATAACCTAAATATGTCAAATTTAAATTATTACTACAAGTAATATTCTTTTATCCCTCAAATAATACCAATTAATTGAATTATATCCTTCATATTTTTTATTATTATTTTTATCATTTTTAACGTAATAAATTACTATATTTTTAACTATAACATTAATAAAAATAATTTTTTTAAAAAAAAAATAATTAAAAATATTCATTGAAAATGATAAATAATCTATTTTCTATTTTTGATCCTACAACTAACTTATTAAACATATCTTTAAATTGATTAAGAACCTTTATTGGTTTAATATTTATCCCCTATTCTTTTTGATTTTTTCCTAATCGATTATTTTTCTTTTGAAATTTTATTATTATTAAATTACATAAAGAATTTAAAAATCTATTAAGAAACTCTAATATTAATAACGGATCAACATTTATTTTTATTTCATTATTTTCATTTATTTTATTTAATAACTTTTTAGGATTATTCCCCTATATTTTTACCAGCACTAGTCATTTAAATATATCATTATCATTATCTTTATCTTTATGATTAAGATTTATAATTTTTGGTTGATTTAACAATACTCAACACATATTCACTCATTTAATCCCTCAAGGAACACCTTCTATTTTAATACCCTTTATAGTTTTAATTGAAACTATTAGAAATATCATTCGCCCAGGAACTTTAGCAGTACGATTAACAGCAAATATAATTGCTGGACACTTATTATTAACTTTATTAAGAAGAAGAAGAAATAATCTACCTAATTACTTATTACTAATATTAATTTTTATTCAAATTCTATTATTAACATTAGAATCTGCAGTTGCAATCATTCAGGCATATGTTATTACTATTTTAAGAGCCCTTTATTCTAGAGAAGTTAATTAATGTCTATAAATTTTAATCACCCTTATCATTTAGTTACACAAAGTCCTTGACCTTTAACTAGAGCTATTGGAACAATAACTTTAGTTACAGGACTAATTAAATGATTTCATAATTTCAATATAAATTTAATAATATTAGGATATTTAATTATTATTTTATCTATATATCAATGATGACGAGATGTTTTTCGAGAAAGAACTCTTCAAGGTTACCATACCATTTTTGTATCTAAAGGATTACGATGGGGAATAATTCTTTTTATTATTTCAGAGGTATTTTTTTTTATTTCTTTTTTTTGAGCTTTTTTTCACAGAAGTCTATCTCCTAATATTGAAATTGGCTCTATATGACCCCCTTCAAATATTACCCCCTTTAACCCATTTCAAATTCCTTTATTAAATACTATTATTTTAATTACATCAGGAATAACCGTCACATGAACTCATCATGCACTAATAGAAAATAATAATACTCAAACATCTCAAAGTTTATTCATTACTATTATTTTAGGTATTTATTTTACTATTCTCCAAGCTTATGAATACATTGAAGCCCCCTTTACTATTGCAGATAGTGTTTATGGGTCTACATTTTTCATAGCAACAGGATTTCATGGACTACATGTTATTATTGGAACTACCTTTTTATTAGTATGTTACATTCGTCATTTAAAAAACCACTTCTCAATAAATCATCACTTTGGATTTGAAGCTGCAGCATGATACTGACATTTTGTAGACGTTGTTTGATTATTCCTTTATGTTTCTATCTATTGATGAGGAAATTAACAACTATTTTATATTTATATAATATATTTAGTATATTTGATTTCCAATCAAAAAGATTAATTAAAATTAATATAAATAATTATTTTAATATACTACTTATCTATAATTTTTATCATAATCTCTACTATCTTTATAATTTTATCATTTATTTTATCTAAAAAATCTTTAATAGACCAAGAAAAATGCTCACCTTTTGAATGTGGCTTTGACCCTAAATCTATTGCACGAATCCCATTTTCCTTACATTTTTTTTTAATTACCATAATTTTTTTAATTTTTGATGTAGAAATTGCTTTAATTTTTCCTATAATTCCTCTTTTTAAAATAGTTAATTTTTTCACTTGAACTAAAGTTAGACTTTTTTTTATTATAATGTTATTAATTGGATTATATCACGAATGAAATCAAACCATACTTAATTGAATTATTTAGGATTTTAGTTTAAATATAAAAAACATTTGATTTGCATTCAAAAATTATTGATTTTCAATTCATCTTAAATAAGAAGCAATTATGCATTTAATTTCGACTTAAAAATAGAGTTAACTAACTCCTTATTTAAAATTTAATTACTATTAATTGAAACCAAATTAGAGGTATTTCACTGTTAATGAAACTATTGAATACAATTCCAATTAATTTATTTATTAAATTAATATAATATATATATATATATATATATCAAATTAAATTAAATTAACAATATTAATATATATATATATTACACTATAATTAAGAAATATATAATAATTAAGCTGCTAACTTAATTTATAGTGATTCACATCATTAATATTTCTATAATTTATATATCATTATTTATATAGTTTATTATAAAACATTACATTTTCACTGTAAAAATAAAATAAAATAATTTTTATAAATTTAAATCATTTAAAGATTTTTTATCACCTTAATATCTTCAATATTAAACTCTAATTTAAGCTATTTAAATATAATAATAAAATTAAATACATAACTATTATTCATAATATAAATCTATACAAATAAATTTTTATATTATTTATTTGAAAAATATAATAAATAATTGAATTAAATTTAACAATATTATACAACCCTACACCTCTATATAATTCTCTTCAACCTATATCAACATTTTTTATTAATCGTTGACCTACCTTTATAAAATTATAATTAATCCCATAAGTTGACAAACTGGGCATAAATCATATTATAGATAAAAAAGAACTTAATTCATAAAAAAATAAAAATTTATTAACACTATTAATTTTTATATTACTAACTAAAAATCCTATAAATAAACCAATTAAAACAACATAAATTACTATTATTTTTAAATTAAAAGGTAAATAAATTATATAAGGATAAGAATAAATTAATCATCTCAATATTCTACCAGAAATTAAACTCATAAATAATAATACTAATATTCTTTTTATCATAATATAATCTTCGTCATATAAATTATAAATTCTTAATAAATTATAATCATTTACTATTAAATATATCAATAAACGAATAGTATAAAACATTGTTATCCCAGTTGAAACATAATATAATATAAAAATTAATACATTTAAATTTCTCATTCTAACTATCTCTAAAATTAAATCTTTTGAATAAAACCCTGCTAAAAATGGAATCCCACATAAAGCTATATTTGAAATATTTAAACATAAACTAGTTAATGGAATATATATTCTAATACCCCCTATATAACGAATATCTTGAATATTATTTATAAAATGAATAACTATACCAGCACACATAAATAATAAAGCTTTAAATATAGCATGAGTCAATAAATGAAAAAAAGCTAAATCACAAACCCCTATTCTTAAAATTCTTATTATTAAACCTAATTGTCTTAATGTAGATAAAGCAATAATTTTTTTTAAATCAAATTCATAATTAGCAGAAATACCCGACATTAACATAGTTAAACCAGATAATAATAATAAAAACTTTACAAAAAAAACACTCACAATTAACTCATTAAATCGAATTAATAAATAAACCCCTGCCGTAACTAAAGTAGACGAATGAACTAAAGCAGAAACAGGAGTAGGGGCAGCTATAGCTGCTGGTAATCAAGATCTAAAAGGAATTTGAGCTCTCTTTGTTATAGCTGCTAAAATAATCATAATACCAATAAAATTTATTGAATAATCATTAATTATAAAATTTATATAAAAAATATAATTTCAACTACCATAATTTAATATTCAAGCCACAACTATTAAAATTATTACATCACCAATTCGATTAGATAAAGCAGTCAACATACCAGCATTATAAGATTTTATATTTTGATAATAAATAACTAAACAATAAGATACTAAACCTAAACCATCTCAACCTAAAAAAATTCTAATAATATTAGGGCTAATAATTAATAAAATTATTGAAAAAACAAATAATATAACTAAAACAATAAAACGAACTAAATTTAATTCTGAAGATATATATCTTTTTCTATAATAAATAACAACAGAAGAAATCAATCTTACAAATATTATAAATAATAACGACATTCAATCTAATAAAATAGATATAACAATATTCATAGAACCTAATGAAATAACTTCTCACTCCAAAAAAATTACTATATTATTTATAATAAAATAAATTATAAAAAAAAAATTCACTAACATAAAAAAAAATAAAAAAAAAAATCTTAAAAAACAGATAGAGTTATTATTTTGTTTTATAATATGATATTCATTTAAAATAATTTGAAAAGATACATTTTTCTTATTTTTGACTCCACAAATCAACATTTTAATTGTTTAAATTATTCAAATAAATTCAAATTATTAAATAGTCAATTTTTAAAATTAACATGTTTAAAGGCAACCAATGTAATATTAACATTAAGTATTCTCGAGAAACTCCCCCATAAAATCTATAAATCCCTATATTATTTTTACCATGTTGAGTAAATGAATAAAGATATAAACTATAAGCAGCTCTAAAAAATGAGATTAATATCAAAGTAATTATAGAAATTTTTGATCAACTAACTAAACTAATAATTAATCTAATTTCCCCTATTAAATTTAAAGAAGGAGGAGCAGCTATATTTGAAGACAATAATAAAAATCACCATAATCTTATTGAAGGTATAAAATTTATTATTCCTTTATTTAAAAATATTCTTCGGCTTCTTATTCGCTCATAATTAATATTTGATAAACAAAATATCCCAGAAGAACATAAACCATGCCCAATTATTATAACATAAGAACCTATGTAACCTCAATAATTTATAGTTATAATCCCCCCAATAACTAAACCTATATGAGCTACAGATGAATAAGCAATTAATGATTTAATATCAATTTGACATAAACATTTTAAACTAATATAAGTTCCCCCTACTAATCTAATAATAACTCATAAATATCCTAACTTTAAATTTACCTTTTGTATTAAAATTAAAATTCGCATTAATCCATAACCTCCTAATTTTAACATCACACCTGCTAAAATTATAGAACCGGAAATTGGAGCTTCAACATGAGCCTTAGGTAATCATAAATGAACAAAATATATAGGTATTTTTACTAAAAAAGCTATAATTATAGAAAAATATAATAATAACATATTTAAACTATTAAACTTTATCAAATAAATTATTATATAATTAACTTCATTAAAAATATAAAAAATTCCTAATAATAAAGGTAAAGATATAAACAAAGTATAAAATAATAAATAAATACCTGCTTGAATTCGTTCAGGTTGATACCCCCACCCAACAATTAACATTAAAGTAGGAATTAATCTAGCTTCAAAAAATATATAAAATATAAATAGGTTTATAACTCTAAATGTTAAATATAATATTAATAATAATATTAAAATATTTAAAATAAAAAACCCTAAATAAAAATTATCCTTATATAATTTTTCTCTTGCTATTATTATCAAAGAACAAATTCAAACTCTTAATAAAATTATCCCATAAGAAATTATATCAACTCCAAATATATATCTTAAACTTGTAAAATTATAAATATTAAGAGATAAATTCATAATTATAAGTATTATTAAAAATAATATTATCTGAACTATTCAAAATATTTTCCTTTTTAAACAAAAAATTATTATAAATAAAATTATAAATAAAAATTTTATCATTTAAATTAAATTGAATCTTTGAAAATAATCATTACCATGAGTTCGTACCATTGATACTAAAATAGATAACCCTAAAGCACCCTCACATACAGATAACACTAAAAAAACTATTAATAAATATATATTATTATTAATTATTATTAAATATATTAGTAATAAAAAATAAATTCTTAATACAATAAATTCTAAACTTATTAATATAATTAATAAATGTTTTCGTTTTGAAACAAAAATTAAATTACCAATTAAAAACATTATAAAAATAACATAAATTATCCCTATCATTTGTTTTTATAGTTTAAAACAAAACATTGGTCTTGTAAATCAAAAAAAAGAAATATTCTTTAAATTCATCAAAGAAAAAGATCTACTTTATCAATAATCTCCAAAATTATTATTTTAATTAAACTATTCTTTGATATTATTAAAATATTTTTAACTTTATATTTAATTATTATTTCATTTTTTTTAAATTTTTTAAATCACCCTATATCATTGGGATTAATTATTTTAATTCAAACTTTAATTTTATGTTTATTATCCGGTATATTAATTTATTCTTACTGATTCTCTTATATTTTATTCTTAACTTTTATGGGAGGGTTATTAGTATTATTTATCTATATTTCAAGAGTAGCCTCAAACGAACTTTTTAAATTCTCATTAAATATAAAAATTTATTTATTAATTTCTACCATCATCAATTTTTTTATTAGAATTTTTTTATGTAATAATTTATATTTTATAAATAATATAATAAACTTAGATATAAATAATTTATTCAATAATTTTTTATTTTTTAATTATGAAAATAATATTAATTTATCTAAGTTATATAATGAACAAACATATTTTTTAATATTAATATTAATTATTTACCTGTTTATTACTCTAATTGCAGTAGTTAAAATTACTAATATTTTTTTTGGTCCATTACGATCTTTTAATTAATTTCAAATGATAAATAATTTTAAACCTATTCGAAAAATTCACCCCATTATAAAAATCATTAATAATTCTTTAATCGACCTACCAACCCCAGCAAATATTTCATCATGATGAAATTTTGGATCTCTTTTAGCTTTATGTTTAATCACTCAAATTTTAACAGGATTATTCCTCACTATATATTATAATGCTAATGTTGAATTAGCATTTTATAGAGTAAATTATATTTGTCGAAATGTAAATTATGGTTGACTAATTCGTACCCTTCATGCTAATGGAGCATCTTTTTTTTTTATTTGTATTTACTTACATATTGGACGTAATATTTACTATGAGTCATTCAATTTAAAATTTACTTGAATAGTTGGTATTATTATTTTATTTATGTTGATAGCAACAGCATTTATAGGGTATGTGTTACCATGAGGACAAATATCTTTTTGAGGAGCAACTGTAATTACTAACTTATTATCTGCTATCCCATATTTAGGAACAATACTAGTTAATTGAATTTGAGGAGGATTTGCTGTTGATAATGCAACATTAACACGATTTTATACTTTTCATTTTTTACTTCCATTTATTATTTTAATATTAACTATAATTCATTTACTATTTTTACATCAAACAGGATCTAACAATCCACTAGGTATTAATAGAAATTTAGATAAAATCCCTTTTCATCCCTTTTTTACATTCAAGGATTTAATAGGATTTATCATCTTAATTATAATATTAACAATATTAACTTTAATTAACCCCTATATATTAGGAGATCCAGACAATTTTACACCTGCTAACCCACTAGTTACCCCAATTCATATTCAACCAGAATGATATTTTTTATTTGCTTATGCCATTCTACGATCAATCCCTAATAAATTAGGAGGGGTCATTGCCTTAGTAATATCTATTTTTATTTTAATTATTTTACCTTTTACCTATAATAAAAAAATCCAAGGTATTCAATTTTACCCAATTAATCAAATCTTATTTTGATTAATAGTTATCACAATTATCTTATTAACTTGAATTGGTGCACGACCAGTTGAAGATCCTTATGTTATTATTGGACAAATTTTAACAATTTTCTACTTTTCTTATTATATTTTTAATCCCATTATTAATAAAATTTGAGATAATATTATCTTTAATTTTTAATTAATTAATGAGCTTGTTTAAAGCATTTGTTTTGAAAACTTAAAAAAGAATTATTATTATTCTATTAATTTATACTAAATTTATTCAATTTTTAAAAAAAAAGCTTCAATCCAATGTATAATAATAAAAAATTCAAAGAAACAGGTAAATATGATTTTCAACATAAATACATTAATTTATCATACCGATAACGAGGTAAAGTTCCCCGAACTCAAATAAAAACAAAAGAAATTATTCTTAACTTTATATAAAATATAATTCTTAAATTATAACCCCCTATATATAATAAAACAAATAATATTCTTATAAATAAAATTATAGAATATTCAGCTAAAAAAATTAAAGCAAAACCACCACTTCTATATTCAGTATTAAATCCTGAAACTAACTCTCTCTCACCTTCAGCAAAATCAAAAGGAGTCCGATTAGTTTCAGCTATTAAAGAAGATAAAAAACATAATCTCAAAGGTAACATAAAAAAAATAAATCAAATATTTATTTGATAATTATTTAAATTAATTATATTTATTCTTATAATTATAATTAATCTAGACATAATAATTAAAGCTAATCTTACTTCATAAGAAATAGTTTGAGCAACAGCTCGTAATCCCCCTAATAATGAATAATTTGAATTTGAAGACCATCCAGATATTAATAAAATGTAGACACCTATTCTAATACAACATAAAAAAAAAAACACCCCTAAATTAAAAGAAATAAAATTAAAATAATATGGAATTAACATTCAAATTATCAAAGATATAATAAACCCAACAATAGGAGAACCATAATAAATTAAGTAATTAGAATAACTAGGAAAAATTATTTCTTTATTAAATAATTTAACCCCATCTGAAAATGGTTGTAATAAACCTATAAAACCTAACTTATTCGGCCCTTTACGAATCTGAATATAACCTAAAACTTTACGTTCTAATAAAGTTAAAAAAGCTAAACTAACTAATACCCCAATTAATAAAATTAACACCCCAACAATAATAACAATTAAATCTATAAATATCATATACTATCTATATAATAATTAAATTTATATATTTATGACTTCTAAAATCATTACATTTCTCTGACAAAATAGTATATAATACTTATTAATAATATTCCTTAATTAAAATTATTTTAAATATTTATTCCTTTCGTACTAAAATATTCTATTTATTTAAAGATAGAAACCAACCTGGCTTACACCGGTTTGAACTCAGATCATGTAAGATTTTAATGATCGAACAGATCAAAAATTTTAAACTTTTACATTTAAATTTTATCTTAATCCAACATCGAGGTCGCAAACTTTTTTTTTTATTTGTACTAAAAAAAAATATTACGCTGTTATCCCTAAGGTAATTTTTTCTTTTAATCATTAAAAATGGATCATAAAATCACTTATCTATGTAATTTTTTTTAAATAAAAGTTCATTTAATTTTTTTATCACCCCAATAAAATATTTTTATTATTTACAATATAAAATTTTATATAATATTACAAATAATATAAATATTAAACTCTATAGGGTCTTCTCGTCTTTTAAAATTATTTTAGCTTTTTAACTAAAAAATTAATTTCTAACCTTAATAAAGAGACAGTTTATATTTCATTTAATCTTTCATACAAGTCTTCATTTAAAAGACTAATGATTATGCTACCTTTGTACAGTCAATATACTGCAGCCCTTTAATTATTTATCAGTGGGCAGATTAGACTTTAAATTATTATCAAAAAGACATGTTTTTGATAAACAGGTGAATATAAAATTTTGCCGAATTCCTTTTTATTATTTAATCATTACTTTAAATATTTTATTTATATTTTATTATACTAATTTTATCATTATAACTTTAAATTTCTCATTAAAATAAATTTATTCTATAAAAAATTAAATTCAATTAAATTTTTTATTAATTAAAATAATTTATAATAAATTTTAATTTATAAACAATATAAATTTTAAAATTTTTAATTTATTCTTTAACTTATTATAAAAATTTAATTTAAAGCTTATCCCTTAAAATATTTAAATTAAATTTTATATAAATTAATTTTTATAATTAATTTATATAAAATTTAATTTTAAAATTAAATTTTTTTCTAAAATAATTAGATATCTTTTTAAACGACTAACATTTCATTTCAAATTAACTATTTAAAATAATTATACAACATTAAATTTTTTAATTAATTATCTCTTAAAAATTCGAAATTTATTTATATAAATAATTTTTTAAATAAACTCTGATACACAAGATACAATAATTAATATTTACTTTCAATTAATTCATTTTTCATTTATTTCAAAATTCTTTCACAATACTAATTTTCTATAAAAATTTCAATTTTTTCTATTTAAATACTATAACCCCCATTGTAATATTTAATATTAAAATTATTTTTATTATTTTATTTTATTTAATTATTTTATTTCAAATTAATTAAATATTAATTTCTTTTCAATGTAAATGAAATACTTAAACAAGCTCTAATTTGATCATTCTAGAAACACTTTCCAGTACTTCTACTTTGTTACGACTTATTTCAATTTTTAAATGAAAGTGACGGGCAATATGTACATATTTTAATTTTTAATCATTTTATAAAATTAAATAAAATTACTTTTAAATCCACCTTCATTTTTTTATTAAAAAAAAAAATCCATTTAAATAAATTTATTGTAATCCATTATATTCTTAATTATACTCTACATCTTGATTTGAATTAATTTATTTTCAAACTTTAAAATATTATTTTTATTAAAAAACATTTTTATAACAATGATATATAAAATTTTAAATTAAGTAAATTTATTCGTGGATTATCAATTAATAAACAGATTCCTCTAAATGAACTAAAATACCGCCAAATTATTTAAGTTTCAATAAATTATTATTTACTTTTTTAGTATTTATAATTTAAAATTATATAATAGGGTATCTAATCCTAGTTTATTTATAAATTTCTTAAACCATAATTTTTTTATAAATTTTTATTAAATTTAAATTTCACTTTATAATTTAATTTTTAATTTAAAATTATTATTATTTATTATAAACTGAAAAATTTCATTTTAATTATTTGTATAACCGCAACTGCTGGCACAAAATTAGTTATTAATTATAATATTACTAAATCTTAATTTCTTAAATTTTTAAATTTAATTACTACTTTATTGTAAATAAATATTTTTAAAATAATTATATATTAACACTAAAATTTATATGTAAAATAAACTAAAAATAAAATTATAAACTATAAAAAATTTATTTATATATATAAAAATTTCCCATAGATTTTTTTTTTTTTTTTTTTATATATATAAAATTTAATATTAATATTAAAAAATTAATAATTCTTTCTTTCTTATTTGTAATATTTATATTAAAAATTAATATAAATTATAAATCAATTTATATAAAAAATAAATAACTATATATTAATTTAATATAATTTATTAAATATTATTTAATAAATTATATAATATTAATATATAATTATATCTATATATATTATAAATTAAATAATTAATTAAATATTTAATATATGTATATATATATATATATATATGTTAGACCATCCTTAATTAATTATATATATAAATAAATTAAAAATAAGCTAATGCAAGCTTTTGGGCTCATACCTCAAATATAAAGATAATTCTTTTTTTTAAAATTTAATAAAGTGCCTGATTAAAGGATTATTCTGATAGAATAAATTATGTAATTTTTTTTTACCTTTATTATATTTTATAGAATTAAACTATATCTAATAACATCAAAAATTATTGTGCATCTTACACTAAAATATATCAATATTAAGAATTTTTAATTCTTTTAAGATTAATTTCTTATTTTACATTTTTTTTTATTTTAACTCTAACAAAATATTTTTTATTTTTATTTTATTTTTTAGTACTTTAATTTCTATTTCTTCTAACTCCTGATTAGGTTGTTGAATAGGATTAGAAATCAACCTTCTTAGATTTATCCCCCTAATCTCTAATTCAAGTAATTTATTTAATTCAGAAGCTTCATTAAAATATTTTTTAATTCAATCAATTGCCTCACTTAATTTTCTATTTTCCACCCTATTAAATTTAATTTTACTAAAAAATTTTGAAATAAATTATCTTATTTCAATTTTAATTAATTCTTCTTTATTTTTAAAAATAGGTTCAGCCCCTTTTCATTTTTGATTTCCAAATATTATAGACGGATTATCATGATTAAATTGTTTTATTTTAATATCATGACAAAAAATTTCCCCCATAATTTTATTGTCTTATTATATTAATAAAAATCTTTTAATTTTATTTATAATTCTAAATGTAATCATTGGATCTTTAGGGGGAATTAACCAAACATCTTTACGAAAATTAATAGCATTTTCTTCAATTAATAATTTAGGATGAATATTATCTGCTTTAATAATTAGAGAAAACTTATGAATATTTTATTTTATTATATATACCTTTTTAATTAGAATAATATGTTTCTTATTTTATATTATAAATTTACTTTATATTAATCAAATTTATAATTTAAATATAAATTTTTATATTAAAATATCTATTTTAATTAATTTTTTTTCTTTAGGGGGATTACCTCCATTTTTAGGGTTCTTCCCAAAATGAATTATTATTAATTTTTTAATTAATAATAATTTATATTTAATTTCTTTTGTTTTTATTATAATAAGATTAATTATATTATTTTTTTATGTTCGAATTATATATTCCTCACTATTATTTTTTAATTTTAAATTTAAATGATTTAAAATTTTTATTAAAAATAAATCATTAATTTATATTAATTATTTTAATTTTTTATCTATTTTAGGAATAATTTACAGAAGTTTATTTTTTTTTTAAGGTTTTAAGTTAAAAAAACTAATAATCTTCAAAATTATTTATAAAGGTACTTCTAATTCTTTAAGCCTTAGTATAAGTATATACATACTCCTTAAAATTTGCAATTTTATATCATTTATTGAATATAAGACAAATTATTAATAAAAGAGATTTTCTCGTTAATAAATTTACAATTTATCGCTTACAACTCAGCCATTTTATTAGCGAAAATGATTTTTCTCTACTAATCATAAAGATATTGGAACATTATACTTTATTTTTGGAATTTGATCAGGGATAGTCGGCACATCTTTAAGTTTATTAATTCGAATAGAATTAGGAACCTCAGGTTCTTTAATTGGAGATGATCAAATTTATAATACTATTGTAACAGCCCATGCTTTTATTATAATTTTTTTTATAGTTATACCTATTATAATTGGAGGATTTGGTAACTGATTAGTTCCATTAATACTAGGAGCGCCTGACATGGCTTTCCCACGAATAAATAACATAAGATTTTGACTTTTACCACCATCATTAATTTTATTAATTTCAAGAAGAATTGTAGAAAATGGAGCAGGAACAGGATGAACAGTGTACCCCCCACTTTCATCTAATATTGCCCATGGAGGAGCTTCAGTTGATTTAGCTATTTTTTCCCTTCATTTAGCTGGTATTTCATCTATTTTAGGAGCAATTAATTTTATCACAACAATCATTAATATACGTATTAATAATATGTCATTTGATCAAATACCATTATTTGTCTGATCTGTTGGAATTACAGCCCTTTTACTTTTATTGTCTCTCCCAGTTTTAGCTGGAGCTATTACCATATTATTAACAGATCGTAATTTAAATACATCTTTTTTTGACCCTGCTGGAGGAGGAGATCCAATTTTATACCAACATTTATTTTGATTTTTTGGTCATCCTGAAGTTTATATTTTAATTTTACCTGGATTTGGTATTATTTCTCACATTATTTCTCAAGAAAGAGGGAAAAAAGAAACATTTGGATCTTTAGGGATAATTTATGCTATAATAGCAATTGGTTTGTTAGGGTTTATTGTATGAGCTCATCATATATTTACTATTGGTATAGACATTGATACTCGAGCTTATTTCACTTCTGCAACTATAATTATTGCAGTACCAACAGGTATTAAAATTTTTAGTTGATTAGCAACTCTTCATGGAACCCAAATTTCATTAAATCCCCCAATACTATGAAGATTAGGATTTGTTTTTTTATTTACTGTAGGAGGATTAACCGGAGTCATTCTAGCAAACTCATCAATTGATATTACACTTCATGATACATATTATGTAGTAGCACATTTTCATTATGTTCTTTCTATAGGAGCTGTATTTGCTATTTTTGCAGGATTTATTCATTGATATCCATTATTTACTGGATTGTCCATAAATTCATTTTATTTAAAAATTCAATTTATTTCTATATTTATCGGAGTAAATTTAACATTTTTTCCCCAACATTTCTTAGGGCTAGCAGGAATACCTCGTCGTTATTCAGACTATCCTGATAGTTTTATCTCATGAAATATTATTTCATCTTTAGGATCTTATATTTCATTATTATCAATATTAATAATAATAATTATTATTTGAGAATCTTTCATTAATCAACGATTAATTTTATTTTCATTAAATATATCTTCTTCAATTCAGTGCTACAACCAGTGTACCCACGATTAGCCAAAGACAGTGACAATGTAAATAGTTGGCAAGCCTATAGCCAACCGGGCACTTATACAAACCCAAGCAGCGTTCTCAGAAAACTGAACAAAAGCTAATATTTGAACTTCACTGCTCGCGAATCGACTCAGAACCTAATGCAGTCAACGCCAACACCGGACCACTAGACCACAGAGACGACTAAGAGGTAGTTATGAAAAACACTTTTTTTACTTTACATAAAAAGGCGCTAAAAATGTTTTTATGAAGTAATTTCACTAATCGTAAGTTTCGATAATTTTCGATCGTAAGATTTGATTTGACACTCAATAAATTATTCGCAAAAGTTACGTCGACATAAAGCAACGCGCAGTACGAATAAAAATTAAATCTAATTACTTTTATAGCCTCAGATAAGGATAAGGAGTTCTCATGTAAAATTTATATTAAAGTAAAAGTTGTGAACCGACTCTCACGAGAGCCTCTCCACTCAATAGTTTTCTTAAAAAAACTATTGAGTGGGGAGGCGTTTTGAGAGTTAAGAAATTCCTCTATAGCTTAACGATATTGTGGATCTGCATAATTGAAAATGGAAAATATTAACTTTTGGACCAAAGATATTTTTGTCTTGGAAGGAAGAAAATTTTGGGGTATTAAAAAATGGAAAGATTAAACGTTCCCGAGGCCCTCAACGAGAAATCAGAATTCAATACCAAACCCAAGTTTCTTCCAGTGCTGCTAAGGTTGATAATAGTATTATAATATTTTAGCTCTGAAATGCTAAAATTATTG
>DVZB010000003.1:0-16562 GCA_018236585.1 Emesis aurimna | reverse complement strand
GTCGCCGCTTGTTGCGTTGTCGTTTTAATA
Source organism: Emesis aurimna (assembly GCA_018236585.1). Classification (NCBI taxonomy): domain Eukaryota; kingdom Metazoa; phylum Arthropoda; class Insecta; order Lepidoptera; family Riodinidae; genus Emesis; species Emesis aurimna. Next base: position 16,532 of record DVZB010000003.1, on the reverse strand, counting down.
GTATTACTAACATTTTTAACAGCTCCAACAGTCTTATTTAGGAAGGCAGAATTTTCAAAGAGCCGTGCTCCCATTTTTTTATTATTAGAGAATTTACTTGAGCTACCCATAGAGCTTAGAGAGCCATGTTTAGTACACGCACTTAATTCTAGATCCTGATTTGATGTTCCCATGTTCAGGAAACATATTGATTTTATTTTGTAAATTGTGTGGTGAAAATACAGTTGTCCAACAGGTATGCTCTCTTTTATTATCATTAATCTTGGTTCGTATATGTTTGAATGTTCTACTTTTCCGATAATTCCATCTGTTATTCCTAAACATTCTATATCTTCGATATCTGAGAGATCCCATGCTACAAGAATAAATTTAAAAGCGATTAGTTTTATTATCTATTTGTGAGCCAAAAAATATTATAAATCTTCGAAGCGTGAATTAACAAAGGAAATTCTCTCCGGTAACTACACAATTAATAAAATTAGGTTTTACCTGATCTCACAGAGAATGCTCCAGTTACACGATTCCACCACAAACTAGACTCGTTCCGTACAAATATGTAGTATAGTTCGGATCTAAATACTTCCATTTTTATATCTATACATTTATTTAATTAATTCATACACTGTATTTAAATTCATTTTGTTTATTGTTTTTGTATTTGGTAATAGTATAATTTGACGTTTAAATTTGAGGAGGGGCGGAGGATATTTTGAAAGCTAAGGTTGGCTGTTCTGTTTCATTGACTTTTACAATTAACGTTCCAATTTACGAAAATATTTAATTAATATTGATACATTCCATATAAACATATTTTTACGAGAATCTTAACGTTTTAATATAGTACTAAAGATATTTTTGCATATTCTATATTTTATATCACTTTATATCACACACGAAATAGTTGTTAGTTATTCAAAATATTTGTGTTTCTATTACGAAATTATTTTTTAAATAAAATTATAAACAAATGTTCATAAATAATAGTTAAGAAGTAAGTTTAAGTTATTTTATAATAAGATTTTATATGAATCTATATCTATATATTTTTAAAATGCATGAAGATAATTCCGTGAAATGAAATGCAAAGATGTAATTTCAATATGTTGGCAATAGGTCAGTTCCGCTTTATTACGCTTGGTTTTTTTATTAATGGGGATAATTTTACGGAATATTTGCTATTTTATGAAAAATGGATTGGCAACTAACGTGTCGTGTATGCTTAGAAACCGGGGATATGGTTTCCCTGTTTGATTGGGATGAAAATAATGAACAACTTGGTGACAAGTACACCTACTGTTGCGGCGTGGAGGTACGAAAAATTACTATTTACTACAGCAAAATGGTTGCGATGGCCACCCTATAAATTTTTCACTCAATAATGTTGCTATATTGCTGTATTTGCTGCAGTTTTGTTATTTTTTGCTGTTATCCCCAATTTTTTCCTAAATGTAAGCTAATATTGTTTTCCCTATTAATTTAATTTCAGGTAACTAAAAGTGACTCTTTACCAACTTTAATTTGTCTGACTTGCGTGGATCGTTTAACTTTTGCTTGTCAGTTCAAGCAACAGTGCCTTTCTTCGATAGAAACTCTAAAAGAATGCCTGGACGAATTTCTTAAAACATCGTCTGAAGTAAAGAAAGAAGGTAAAATTATCATGTTATATAAAAAAAGTTCTGAACGATTTTATATTTAGCTCTTAAATTATTTTGTTGTGTTTAAATTATGAAAGTATCTTGTATATGTAAAATATACATCTAAATTGTGTTTTTGTTTTAAAACTAAGTAAATTTAATCAGTTTCAGGAAATGAAACTGAAACAATTACTATTAAACAAGAAAATGGTCTTCTTCTACAATATGAGTTACCTGTGGAACATGATCCATCTTCTCAATGGACTAGAACTCTTATTAAGACTCCGAATAATGCTGTGGTTACTAAAGCTCCACAACAGAGAAAGCGGGGACGTCCAAGGAAATACCCAAATCAACAAGGACAGATTAGTAAGCATATTATTTTTTATTTTTTAATATTTATTAGATACCCTTCAAACAACCCTTTTAAAAATTGAAAGAAAGACAAAGCTGTCTACTGCTTAGCAGTAACAAAAATAAGAAAAGTTAGTTCCTGGTTTATTTAATAATATGTATATTGACTGTAGTATGTGTATTTACACTATATGTGAATTCTTTCATAACTTTCATTGCCTTGCAAAATCAATTTTTAATTATTTTGTTAAATCAGTAAAGTTTAGAGGTATGGGATCATCACCACCCATGTCACATCAAATAATGTAGTGGTAACTGAAGTTTAGTTCACTCTATCCTGCAGGGAATCTGCAATATGCAATGTGATGATATTTATTTTTATGTTAATAAGAAAAACAACCAATCTTCTTAACCTTTTAACTGCCCGACTTTTTATCAGTTGACGTGCCCCCAGCGCCCGGCACATTGAATCAAACATTAAATACCTACAACGGTTTTACAAGCAAATAAAACATCAATCAATTTATTAGTAGGTATTTAATTAATTCATGTATTCTTATACTGAACTATAACTATAACGAATGAACTTCGCCTTTTCATTTCTCAGTAGTAACTAATCAGCCTAACAATAACAAGTAACATATCAAATTCTTCGTCCGACACAAATTCTTCATCGTCATCACCTTCTAGAATTCGTATCAATTCTTCAACAATCGTCGTGGTATATATCAATGCTTAAAACATAAATGTATAACTTATTAACTGATATCACAAAAACATGCGCAACACTAATTGATTATAACGTCATGAACTGTCATGTTTATTCGACGCAGGTGCTGACTTTACTGGCTAAAAGGACAATCTAGGGCAAAAGGGCACAACTATAAATGCAAATTCCCAATTTGCATTTATAGTTGTAAAATATAGATTTATACAGAGCAAAAAAAGCATGTTATAACAATTAGGTACTTAATGTACTTTTATTAATTTAGTAACTTAGTATTTATTAATTAATATTTTTGTTTATGCCATATTCCATATCTTATAAATTCTAATATTATGTCTCATCATTACTGTTGGATAAACACGACATAGGTGTTGGAAGTCAATATACTTTCTCCGGGATAATATTAGTAAATTTACCTTTATTGAAATAGTATTTTATTTTGTTTCTTGGTATAGTAAATCTGAATTATTACAGTAAATAAAAGGTTGAATAGGTTTACCTTAACTTTCGAAACAAGATAAGGGAATACGTTTAGAAATTGAATATATATTCAATTTCTAAACGTATTACGATGTTTTAGCCTAAAATACGTTATTTTTTGCTTACACAGGGTTTTGTGTTGGATAAATCTAACTCAGGTGAAATAAACCTGAATTTTTTGTTTGATAAATCCGACTCAGGCAGTGAATAGGTTAAATATAAAACAAAGTCGGACTTGTTATAACAAGTCCGACTTTATTTAGAGCTTTTTCAACACAAATAGCAGAATAGCTATTAAAGCATTTAAAAAAAATTAAGAAAGAAGGTATCAAAAATTTTAATTTATTATGACCTGTTTTTTATATTGGTATAATTGTTTTATCAAATTTATTATTAATTTGAAAATAATTGAGTAAAATATTTATTACCTTATACTACACACAAAGATATTTTAAATAGCCAGGTTTTATCATCAACAGCTATATCACCATACCAGCGCAAGAAACCTAAGGCAAGTGTTAAGGAACCTGAAGCTTTGACCACGTTGCTTGCTTCTGGATCTTTACACCTTAAGGAAGAGCCTGCTGATGATGAACCATTTGAAATTGGAGATGGTAAGTTTTAGTATTGTATGAAAAAATGCCCTTTCCAATGACTTTCTGAAAGGCTGGATGAGGTCCTGAGATATGTCGTATTTATAATCTTTGCTACCTCAGCACTCTCATTTATGAACCAATTTCAAAAATTTTTAGTTTATCAAGGTATACGTCATATTCAGACCCATACAAATTTGGTGGAAGACGATTTAATGCAGGAAACCATATCCTAGTTTTAGATTTAAGTTTTAGTAATGTCAAATTAATTAATTGTCAGGCTCCTCATTATAAAATAATAATATTTTAGTGACATTTAATATTTTAAAGTGCAGTGGTGCACTAAAGAAAACATAATTACTATGATTGCACTGCATAATGTAGGAATGGAGCCTTACGTAATTTCCAAGACCCTTTAGAAGATGGGTATCAATTGAATGTTGGTGTACCATACCATGAATAGGTTCATTGAGACCTCTTCTCTTGATTATTGACCAATGATATTGTCGTCCGTATATTGCACATCCCAACAAATAAGTTATAAATTCAGTGGTATGATGGGACAGGCTACTGTTTTAACAATAATTTGCCATGTACCACATCACACAACCAATGACATCTAATTTTATTTTATATAGTCTACTACAATTTCAAGGTCAATGCTCTAGTAATTTGCCATGTGTAAAATCGTCTGGGCCAGAAATTGTCATAAACAAGGGTGTATGTGTCATAAAGTTTATGACAGTTTCTGGCTTGGAGCTTAACCTTTACAGGTTTTCTAACTTTCCAGCTAGTCAGGTCGGTCAGGGTATAGGTGCTTTTATATAGGAAATCTATAGAGCCCTGAAGATGCCATAACAGGCGAAACCGGTTGGAAAATATAAATAAATAAAAGTAATTTTTGTGAAACAGTACAAGGGAAATAAATTACAATATCTATAGAGAAGTTGGCTACTGCTCTCTCAAGTGATGTTTTGACAGATTCTAAATTGTAGTATCTTTTAAAGCATGCCATGTCCTCCAATTTGTAGTCTCATGGGGTCAGGTCTGGGCTTGAGCAGGATTTATCATCAGCGTCAATAATGTCTGGAATGTTTTCCACGAGTCAGGCTTGTGTAGTGCGTACCTTGCAACGGGGGGCAACCTTGTTGGAATGTACAGGGAACATTGAAGAAGAGTGTATTGTGCTTAGGGGGTTTACTATGTAGTTTAGGATGATTTTTTGATACATCTTGGCAGAAGCTTTTATGTAGGGCACCCCCACAATTCCATTACAATGTGGGGTGTAGCTCTTGCTGGACAACTGTCTGAATTGTGGGCATAAACACAGTCATTATGTGCGTTGAAATTTTTCATCACTGAACGAATTGTTCCTTTGTTTCCCATCTGCATAATGAGCCGGCTGCTTCTATGCAGCTTGACTCTTTTTGATATTAAAGCTCTATTTAAAGTATCCCCTGTATATTGTAGGTAACCTTGTAGTTTCAGGTCATCTTTGGTCATAACAGAGTTAAAGCTGATTTTTATTTCATGTGATAAAATCTTCTGCTTCCTTAAGGGATTATGATGAATTCTGGCTGGGACCACATTAATAGCCTGTGTGGTGCAAGTGGTACGATGACAACCTAATCTTTGGTTGTCATCAAAAGAAGAGATCTTAACAAACCTATTGATAGTATGGTTTGTGAACACTCAACTGATACCCAGCTTATGGAAGATCTGAATAAGGTCAGAAGCCTCCATTCCCACATTAACAGTGTAATTTTCTCTAACACCCCATTCCATTTCAAAATATTTTAAAAATTTTAATTGTGTACACTTGACAGTTAAAATATACATTATTTTAACTGTCAACATATTATTAAATTCGAAATCTAAAATTGGGGTGAAAATACTTTTCAAATTGTAACAGAATTAACAGCTCGACAAGGTATATTCAATGTTGAAGATATAATTTTTTTGGAAATCAATTTCTTACAAGTACATGAAGTACTGCAGGTACTTCATGTGCTTTATGTACTCGCAAAAAATTTCAGAGTTTTTTGTTGGAAAGAGTTAGTAGTAATAGTTCGTTCTTTTCATTTTGTAAAAGCCTAAATAAAATAAATTAAATACTTTGATATTTAAATTATTATTTTTTTGCAGATATAGATGGTGATGATCCAGACTTTATGCCTGAAGCTGATGAACCAGATTCTGACCCAGAAATCAAGGAAGAGGTTGTTAATGAATTTCTTTTTGTGGATAAGAAAACACTTGTCACTCTCAATCTCTTCTAAGTAGCATTTGTACCCAATGCCATTTGGTTTGAAATCCTGTAATATTTTATCCAAAACTCGACAATAGCAGGCTTAAGCATCCACACAACTATACTTTTGTTACTGCAAATCAACAACTTCTAAAAGTCATCTGGCAAATTCAATACTGATTTATACCGAATGTGCATCATATAAATAGTTAAAAAAAGAATCAATGTGCAAATATTGACTGAACTGAAATAAAAACACAAGAGTTTTCATTCCAGCTATGACCGTGTCAGCATTGGTCAGAGATGCATTTGTATTTTGACACAGAGGTACCCTATGCATGTAACATTACATACCTTCCACACATCTGCTTGTTTGCTATGCTTTAACATTTGTATATATAACGGTTTAACAGATACAGAGAACGGTTTACATTAGTAATGATGACATAATATCATCTCATTGCTCTAGAGGTAACCTTGTAAAATTTATCAAATCCTGTGTTGTGAACTTTAGAAATATTGTGCCAAAGAATAAAAATTTGTCAATAAAGATCATTTGTCAAGATATGGGACTTAATATTAGATAAATATTCGAGTAGCACTACTGTCTACTGGTCCGGGATTTGACACAATGACATTTACAGTGTTTTAGATAGCAACAGTTTGGCTGATGGCAAACTCGTATTAACTACTATTTGTGTTTCAAATGTCTATGGTCAGTAGTAGCTGCTGTCCATCACGTCACTAACTTGTTTGTTACATTTTTTTGTTATATAATAAAAAAATAACAAATGCATTTGGCATTCCAACCCTTTACATATAACAATGCAGCATTGATGTTATTAGTATTTAAAGGTGATGTTGAAATGAAGAAAAAAATATCTAATTCTTATGTTAACTCTAGAGTGGAAGTGACTCATTATTGTAACATTATTTTCAGAAGCCAATACCTAAGAAACGTGGTCGTCCACGAAAGAACCCTACAGAAGATGTTATCAAGGACGAGGATGGGGAAGATGTACTGCTGAAGGAAACCATCATGGCGTTCTCTGAGCCCATTCCTGAACACATCCTCAAACCTAAACCCAAAGTTAAGAAGAGTCAACCTAAAAAGAAATATGTTTATGAAAAGACGTAAGTGGACAGTTTTGTTCTTGTTGTGATTGGCTTCTTCGACTGAAATCAATAGATCTTGAATTCGATATTTGGTACGGGCAATTTAACGCTTTAGTCAGTGTTAGTAGGAAAATGTCTTGAATTTGATTTGTACGTAGGTCATTTATTAAAATATTACAAATAATATATTTATATATTATCTACGGTAACATAAAAAAGGCCGTCATAAAATGTCGACGTCGTTACGTGACGTGGGGGTTGTATTTGGTTAATTTTATATAAAAAAAAAATTATATGAATGGAGGAATAAATACAATTATTCTTTCATTACTCTAAAATTAATACCAATCTATCTTGGCCACATGCATAGCACTTCACCATTAACAACTCTGATGTCTATAGGCGATAGCTGTCTTACCATGAGAAGAACTGTCAGCTTGTTAGCTTTGTTTTATGATATTGTGATTCTATTTGTATAAATAAGGTATTTTAAAATGTTAGTATTTTTCCATCAAATTTGCTAAAATTAGGCAAGTATTTTAAAGCAGGTATCACCGCGTCGCGCCAGTAACGGCGGCATCTTAGTGACAGTCCTTTTACAAACACTATGTATGTCACAAAAATTTTGTGTTGCCTTGGGTAATATTTAAAATTAGTATGTATTTTATATCATAAGATAGCAAACATGCATATTTATCTGCTGTTGGGAAGATACAACCGACACCCATAAACACCAAAGATCTTAATGGTGCGTTGCTATCCATGTGGCAGGATGGTAATGCCCCATTCAAAAGTTTGCTTTAATGTCCACACCAGAATATTCACAAACATTGATGCTATTGCAAGAGGAATAATTAAGGCGGTGGTACCAAAAGCCCAGGCTTGAAGTTGCAGAGCTCTGTCACCTATTAGTAACACTGGTAGTGACACATGCAGCCAATCGATTGCTTTACAAACTGCCTAGCAGAATGGCAGAATGGTCTACTCTTCGATGACCAACATGGGGGGAAAAATATAACTTTTTATTTTTTCCCCCAATTAATTATGTTCAACTCGGACGCGCGTGGGATATGGGAGTTCAAACTTTTGAATTTTTTTTCTTTTATAAATTATTTTTAAAAAATATTCAAACATTACCTACAGTATTTCTTTTTTTTTTAATATGTTAAAATTAAATTAAACAAACAAAATAAATATAAGCGTATTCCATACTATAATATTCATTGCAAAACTATTTTACAGTCACGTTTGCGAAACATGCGGTGCATCGTTTACGTCCAACGCATCGCTGCAAGCCCATATACGGAGACATTTGGGCATCAAGCCGTTTGTGTGCAGGTATGTTCAACGTTTTAAAGGCTAAACTTAATGACATACCATTTAAATGAAAAATGTTTGCATTATATTTGAAATGCTTTTGAAATTACATACTATAAGGTTGTAATTATTAACAAAAATATATGAGCGCATCTAACACGTGCCTTGGTATAAATTGGAATTTTTTATATCATAAGATAGCAAACAAGCAGGTGGTTCGCCTGTTGGAAAGACAACCATCGCCTATAGACACGAAAGATGATAATGGTGCGTTGTTATCCATGTCTCGTGATGGTGGTGCCATATGCATAAGTTTACCGGCTACCTTACCTTCCAAACCGGAATACGACAGTCACAAACACTGACTCTATTGCGGCAGGAATAGGTAAGATAGTGGTACCAAAACCCGGACGAGACATTACCGAACTCTACCACACAGTGGCCACAATCGTTCGCCTCTTACGAACTCCCTGCAAGAACGGCAGGCGGTGTATTCTTCAAAATATTTTAGGATATTTTACAATTACCGTTAAGTAATTTAAAGTTTCGATTATCATTGTGCTCGTTCTTCTGTATGATATATAATTATTCTGTGGCCTGGTACTAAAAAAGGCCAAAGTACGTTTTTGTATTGTAATGCCAGTTTATTGTAAAAGTATGATTTTTTTTACTTAACTTTATGAAAGCGCACACTACAATGGCCTTTTTTACATAGTAACTTTTGAAAGATTTTTAATACACTAACGCCCTTTTAGCACAAAAAGAATATCATACTTTTACAATAAACTGGCATGACAATCTCGTTTCATACAAACACGTACTTTGGCCCTTTTAGCACCAGGCCACAGAATTGTATTGCTACTGAGAAAGACTTATACGTTGTATTACTAACTGAGATCATCTAATTAAATTAACCTTTATAATTTAATGATTGAATGTCACTTGTTTTGGTCATAAAACTTACAGAGAGCCTAGTGAATTGAACACATTTGTTTTTAATTAATAAAATCCGATGTCGCCTAAGAGTGCTTCATCAAAACTTGTAGCTAAACAATATTAGTTAATTTTTCCTAAGAAGTGAGGGTAGTGTAAAATAACATTAGTTTTACTATATCAATTTTATTCAATCAATAATTACATTACTTTTTACTTTTAATTACATAAAAAAAAAATAGTTAAACATGTAATATAAACTATTAGTTACAAAATAAATCTGCATTATGTAATTAATATGTTCAGGATTTTGTGTTTAGGTCTTTCCGACCATTTAGGTGGCATGGTATATTTTCATTTATTTATTCCTCTGGATCATCGGATTTCTAATTCGTACATATATAAAAAAATATTACAATATATTCGGTGACTCGGATCTGTGACGTTTTGCTAAAAATCTCATTTTTGGAAAGTTCTAGTACAATATTAAACTCACAAGATACCGTATATGCTCGTTTATACATCAAACTGTCGCTACATCTCGCCACACGCCTCTCCTCCGTACATATTAGGGCTGTCTGATTAGTTTTATTGTCGTGAGATGAAACAACATAGTCTTTCTTGGTGAACGCAAATATATAACACGGACATGGGTGCGGGTGATTTAAAAACGCGTTTTTGTTTTACAATTTTCTTATTAAACTTCTGTTTGTGTGATGATTGTCATGTCCACCTGCGCCCATTCTGTGGCACGTAAATTTGAAACTGTACATTGCCGGGAAACTTACGCACACGTATTCGCACCCCTGTCTAGAAAATATATGTATTTTGACAAGATTATATAAAAAGATGCCTTCATTTTTTAAAAGTAGTTTATATTAGGTCATAATTATATTAGCCTTGATTCGGCGCGCCCGTTTTCGTTCGCAAACTGATTCAATGTTAAAAGAATGGTCACGCGCACGCCCGACCTATATTTGTATTACTATAGTTTTATTGCATGCACATAGTTTGTAGGTACGCGATGTGTTGCAATCTAGCTGCATTTATCATAGTCGCAATGACATGATCGACATGTTTGTACGACGTTACTTAAAGTTCCTCTTGACAGAATAAGATAATATCGTCTATAGAAATTAAATAATTAGGTCATTTACCTAATTATTTTATGCTATATATAAATTGACCGGATATTGTCAGTTGTAATTTTAACATTTATCATTCTTCTCCATATTTGAACCTAAGTTTTTCCCATTACATTTTATTTCAATTCTAAATCCGCTTCACAATTTCTGTTTACCAGCACAGCTATATTAATGAAAACATAAGACCAAATGTTCCTTTCACTGTATTAATGTTTAAACTCAAGATTTTTACTTTTCCGTACGACTTCATTTTTTTTTAAAACCGTGTCATGATAATTACAAATATAACAAAAACAATTTAAAAAATTGATGCAGCCGTTTCAAAAGAATGCACGACTCTTAAATTATGTTAATGCTTTTAAAACATTCTTTAAAATTTGAATTAAGAATTTATAATTAGCGTAATATCTGCTATTTTACAAATATTTGAAGTATTGTTAGGATTAGGATACAACTCTTTTGCTTTTGGCTCAGAATGCCAGTCCTTCATGCATTCATTAATGAAGTTGCCTAAGACGTGCAAAAAAATAGTCATATATAATTACAGCAATTTAGCATACGAATATGTATTAATACTATTTGTTATTTTGTAGTACTATAAAAGTAAGTTACATTGAAGTTCATTGTTCAAATAGATAGGTGCAAATAAACACCATTACCACTGAAAATGTCGTCTACCGTAGTGACGCGCACACATTCCACAAACGAGTGATGCGTATTTTAAAGGCACAAACCCAACAAAACGTTTTAATTTTCACTGCGTGGATGCTTTGTAACTTATTTTTCGGTACTACACTATTAACCTATAAAAGGTAAACTTGTCCAAATCCTTTAAAATTCTGAATTCGAATATCAGTGTGTGCGGATACGCGTGCGTATTGAACATGGAGTTACGCCGTCATATGATGCGGCATACTGGCGTCCGGCCATATAAGTGCCGGGTGTGCGATCGCCGTTTCGGGGACTTTGGCAGCCGGCAAAAGCACGAAAGGCGAGTTACACTCTTTATGCCTTTCTCTGCTTTTTTTCTGTTGGTAGTATTGTCGATCTGATCATTTCGCATTGAATTATGATTGATAGTTTTAGTATAGGGAAATCTTATTTTTTTGCTTACAAAATTTCAATAAATGTATAATACGGTACTGAAAATAAATATAATCAGCACTTAATGAAACTCAGTTCAAGTTTATGTTACTAACTACATTTCCAATTATTGTTTTTATAATGTACAGACTATTAGTATACTGTCTGATTTACTATAATTGTTAATAATTGTCGTTAGATTACGTTTTTATTACATTGTATTAAAGAAGTCATTGTACATAAAGTATATTTAAAATAATATTTAATTTATATTTAATTTGGGATTCATGGTCGTGAAAAGAATGCAGTTTCTAAAACCCAGATGTGTCAACTTAATACCGGATGTGTTAGATCGACAATACTTCCAACTGCTTTAACAGATTGGTTACCGGCATGTGCAGTTTCGATGGTCTCCAGAAGATAAATGGTTATTGAATGGCAAAGGGAGGCATCATCAAATTTTGGCAAAAATAATGCTAAAAATACAGTGTTAAATTGGTTCTATAACTAATAAAAATATGTTTTAGTCATAATTTCTAAAGATATAAGCTCAGAGTTTGATTTATTTGGATGAATCAAAGTCCAAAATACGTGATGCCCTCTATGCTACAAAGGTATGTATGATCCTTATCGTACTAGATGGCACAAAAATGGCAATTGACATGGTTCAAGACTTTAAAAATGCTTAATTTGATCAGAGCAAAATTGCTTATCAAAAACAAATAGTCCCGAACTAAAACCTCGCGACGACCCTTTACAAAAAAGATCATTCTTTCGAAATTTGAAAAGGCGAAATTATGAGTTCTGCGAAGAAGTAGAAATATCGCTACCATTTTTATCTACTTTCTATGTATTACTTTGTGATAGTTTAATTCCATAATCATCTTAAATTCTCATCTGATACTGGATTTTTTATCAAGCAGCGACAAATGACAGGCAACGTAAACTATTTTTTTTTCTGATACCTAAAGTTCTATTTTAATACTCGAAAATCGTTGGACAATGTCATTAAGTTTTTGAAAGTCTTTCTTTGACACCTTGGATTGTCATTTTTGGGCCACATGTACGTAAACACAAAATGGCAGTGTGTGCGGCTATTCGTGCGTCATGAAGGAAGCACTCAAGCGTCACATGTTACGTCACACGGGCGAGCGTCCGTATAAGTGTCGTATATGTGAACGGCGCTTCGGTGACTACGGGACGAGACAGAAACACGAAAGGTATAAGTTCTTTTGTTGTGTGAATAATCTAGTAGTTGTCGTTGGATAAAATAACAAATTTTGTAATTTCATATTTTTTTGTAATTTAAGGTCTAAGCAAACAAGAAGGTAGCTCTTTGGGAAGAGACAACCGACGCCTATAGACATCAAAAATGTTTGTGGCGTGTTGTTAGTCATTTAGTGGCATGGTAATGCCACTCTTCTTAAGTTTACCGTCTACCATAACCTTCAAAATCGGAATATGACTATGATAATCATAGACGGTATTGCGACAGGGTGTGGTGAGGCGGTGGTACCGAGTCCGGGCAGACGTTGTGGAACTCTACCACCTAGCAGTCTACAGTGGTAGTATCTTCAACCTTTCGCCATTTACGAACTACCTGGCAGAACGACAGATAGTGTATTTATGCAAAGGAGGTCAAGACTAATGTTCCGAGTTCAAATACTGCATCAGACAATTTGTCTAATTTTTTTTTATTTCAACAAATTTTTATTCAGTATCGGTACTAGGTGACTCCGAATCAATTTTATTAAACTCTTGTAATTTAATTATTTTAAAGCCAACCGGTTTCGCTTATTAGATGATAACTGTACACACAGCAATGGCTGATTATACATTAAAATGGAAACCAGTTGGCTTTGAAAGACATAAATGGTTATTGTGATATAGTGCAAGAGTTTACTTATAGTGCTTAGGAAAGTTAATAATTTTTCCAATTTCTGTATTATTTATTTGCTTGAGAAACTTGCTTGAGAAAAATCACTTAAGTCGTAGCTTCCTGAGTAAACTGATCTAGGAAGGTTATTTCAAAGATTAACTGTGCTCACGCAAAAACCGAGTAGTACGTGTTAATGGTGCATATGAAAGCTTTCACTACAGTAAGTAGCCCGCTTGTAAAATGATACTGGTTGGATTAAATTAAATAATTCTTCAGAGCACTCTTTATTGTATATTCGATAATGCAGATACATGCATCCTACATCTCTTCGGAGACAAAGCGGCTTAAGGTTTCTTATAAGACTTGGGTTGTGGACTATGAGGTTTCCCCTTTTGAGATTATGAAATTGGAGGGCTTGGTACTGAGGCCCTGCCCCGTTGGACGAAATCACTCCCAAAATTGCGGCAAAGCAGGGTTAATGATGTTAAACATAAAAAAATAACCAATATTATGTTCGACAGGCTACATATGGGTCTCCGGCCTTATCAGTGTTCGTTATGCGGTAAAGCCTTCACATACTCGTATGTGCTTGCGAACCACATGCTGACACATACGGGAGAGAAGAAATATTCGTAAGTGTTACTTTGACAATTAGTTATTACATTTATACTTCTATACCAGTGGTTCTCAACCTTGCAGTAATGGTGGACTACTGTGCAAAATATGTTTAACCACAGATCACCGACTGTTAAAGGGTGAACATACTTGTTTAGTAAATGACTAAAAGGTTATTTTATATCTATAAATAAAACACGCGGCACTTTCAATGCTTCACAGATATCAATAATTGTTTTATATAAATATGAAGTGTCTGTAAATTATTTCTGCTTAAAATTTCACGACAAATAAAATTCCCGTTACAACGATATTTACCGGTGCCTATTGTGAACTTAAAGCATTCAGGGCCCTATTCAAACACATACAAAAATAATTCAAGTCTGAACAACCGTTTAAGATGAGTTCAGTGACGAAGGTACATACAGATGAAATATTATTATATTAATATGTGAAACTTGTAGTCCTTTTTAAAAAAAATGCTAAGGAGAATTTTTATTAAAAGTAAAAGTTAGTATTATATTAATCAAAATTATAGTAATGTTAATATATTTCTGTAGGTATATCTATTAAGTACCAATGAATGTATTTGTCTTTATATAATTAGTTAACTTATATGTGTCTATAGTATTTAATGTATGGCATATAAATTATGTTACATATTATGTTATTAACGTTCTTGTATTTTAGTTTACTGTCGATAGATAACAAATTACTTATCACAAATTAGTATATAGTTTATTATTTTATTTATAGCTCGTAACTAATATGTTATTTACTATAGAAGCTTTATTTTTTAGTGAACGGTGAGAAAATGCTTAGTAGTATTAAGTCACGCCTTTGTACCATTTTTATGCGATATGCTACTAGAGGAATGATCCAACAAAAAGAGATTTTAATATTGTCATTTAATACTTTCAATCGTCGGCACCTGGTGAAATTACATCATAATATTTCAAAAAAGTGACTTGTACTTTTAGTTTTAGTCTAGTTAGTGGCACTAACTAGCGAAATCGGTTATTATTGCTATATTAAATAAATCTGTGAACTAAAAGCACAAGTGAGTTTATTTGAAAAATGTTTATGTTGTCTGTGATCAAATTGAGTCGGAATTAATTTATTCTATAATTTTTCTTAGTGATATTTGTACTTTAACATTAATAGAATTACTTTTGAGTTTCGAACGATGACATTCGTAACATATATAAAGATTATTAATTTTGAATATTTATTTTTACAGTTGTGGTCCATGTAACAAGAAATTCACAAAAGCCCACCTATTGCTAAAAAAATATTTTTATCCACTTCGATCAGTTTGTTTTTGTATTTTTCTACAAAGAAAAAAAGAGATTAGAACAGCCCTTTCGTTACAACGGGACGATATACAGGCAGATAAATAAATCGAAAATGGGAAAATTGATGCCAGTGAATCTGTACTGTGTTGTGCGTTCTGCATGACAATTGTGTGATGAGCAGATATTTGTATTTTTGGGTTTGGGTGTATAATAAACATATTTGAATATTTATATATGTAGTTCTACATATTAATATCGTTTACTAACACCCATATTACAAACAAACAATTTTCTCATTTTGAGGTTAGATGAGTTCGTGAAATTTGTCCAGTGATTTATATTTATCTATATAACTTACATTTTTAAAGAAAATTAACAAAAAATGGATATACTGACAGAAATACATATATATTATATACAGATGTACAAAACAAGCAAAGTATTTCTAAAAATTGACTCCAAGTTGTCACTCATTGGCAACTTGTTTCACTTATTCCACAATAGTTACGCTGTGTTTAAAATTAGGTGAAATTTCAAAGAAATAAAACATCAGATTTATTACAAAAAGTATATGCTTATTGTCATATTAAAGATGAATTTAATCTGTAAATTAATTATCGTCTATCAAGTATCTTAAGCACCTAAAGAGGAAATATTATAAACGAAAACATAATACTGTCTAAATTATTATAAAAATGACAGAGTTTTGATATCAGTAATATAAATATATATGTAAATCATTAGGAAACCGTTTCGAACATTGAATTCTAATTAAATTAGAATCGAAATACCATTTGAATAATATTGAAAAACGTGTAACTTTCGTACATAAGCCATTCTCTTTTATTAAATACCAATAAACAAGATTCCGTATCGTCAATAAAATTAAAGAAGCAAGTTTATAAATATTTATCAAAACGCTAAAATGTAATAATCATCTTCAATTAAAACATACTTCTTATAAAAACGTGACACCATTGAAAAGACGCGGCTCGAATACAGGCGAGCTACGTAGAGTTTTAAATTAGATTCTTAATGAATAATTTATCTCTTCCTTTGCGGTGACGAAGAACATTTTAAGATGTTTTAAAAAATTCTGATCTGAAGTGAAGT
>DVZB010000002.1:0-32820 GCA_018236585.1 Emesis aurimna | reverse complement strand
ATAAAAAGTATTTGCTAATGTGTATTATTCTGTTAAAATAAATAAGTAATTAAGTATAAAGCCTATTAATTACATCACAGCGAGTTAAAATGAAAATTTGTCATTAAATTACGGCTGTAGATTTTCAGAAAGTAAACGTAACGTTTAATATGTATTATTTATATTACATACTATATTAATACCAGTGCACCGTGCTTCAAACCAGAAAATGAAAATTCAACGTTTGACTCAGAGTTGGAAAATTATGTTATAGATGAATTTTAACAAATTCGTGTTCAGTTTTCGATGAAGTACGTGCAAAATGAAATAAAATGTGAGATAATAAACAGAACTATATTATACTCTTACCGTTGATGTATAAAATTGTTGAAAGGTTAACAATAGTAAATAAAATATTTAAATTATTTAATTTGGTAATTGTGGCTATCACGATCATTAGATAATACTACATTTTACTTGCGTTCTACAATTCGTAA
Organism: Emesis aurimna; assembly: GCA_018236585.1. NCBI lineage: Eukaryota > Metazoa > Arthropoda > Insecta > Lepidoptera > Riodinidae > Emesis > Emesis aurimna. Next base: position 32,344 of record DVZB010000002.1, on the reverse strand, counting down.
AGTATTAAGTTTTATATTTTGATTTTTATAGAGGCGACGACAACACAGAATAAATTATGTTCTGCGGAGGAAAAAGTTCTATTCTTAATTGGAGTTTTACGCAATAAACCAGATATCGCTGATATCTCTGTAGAAACGTTAAGTACTCTGTACTGCTAACCAGTAGTGCCAGATTAGACGAATTATCCCCATTTAGGTTGCATTGTGGAATCAATTTACGACCAAAACATTCAATCGGCTACCAATAGCCATTTAGGCTATCTAAAAAAGAATAAGTTTTTAGTCTAGTTCAGGATTACCGCAAATTTATTAAATATATTTTCATAATGCAGGTCAACCGTTCTTTGCGTGATGATTGCATTTTTCTACAGTCAGTGGTTTACCGATGACCTGCGACCACTTAACATGGTAACATCTAAAGTGGTCCATTGTCTTGTTATATATTTTATGCATACAGCAACCCTTTACTCATTTACTTGTATTTAAATATCTGTAGTGTCCAATCCCTTAGTCGTCCATGGCAAGATAGTATTTTGAAAAGTTGTCCATTCCTAGGCTGATATTTTTAAAAGTGGTCAATAATAATTATGAAGTTAAGAACTATTGTTCTAGAATTGTAATTGGCATCCATTATGTGTAGAAAAGAGATAGAGTTATCTCTATTTTATTTATTTTCGTTTATATGAATGCGTATATTAATGTCAAATTAATCGTTCTATTAGCTGGAAATAATGATGAACTCTAGGATGCAATTGTCTAAAGCGCTGCAATTATATGTCAAGAATTCATGTGTCAAGTTTGTCTGGATATTTTAACTCGCTGTATGACACATTCCAAAACTAAAACAAGAAAGCGAAATGCAACTAACTGTACACGAATTTTTACATTTTTTGTTTCTTAAATTGTTATCTTTAAATGAGTAGGTTGCTTTTGTTTATTGTGTGAAGATTTAGTGTTGTTTGGTGTCATTTTTAAAATTTTTAAGAACTGGACACGGTCAATTCACAAACCACTTTTTGCTTTACATTGGCTTTTATATAAAAAAAACACACTTTTTGATTTGTGTCAAATATACTGTGTACAGAATGTTGAGCAATTATTAGGCCTGTTTGACTAATGGCATAATGTACACCATACTTTGCCAATATTTATAGAAGAAGAAGAATTATTAGGCGAATTTAGTCAGCTGATATCTGGAAACACTGATGCTAACCGTCACTTCGATGTCACTTCTTACGCAGCTAGTAGTTGGTAAAATTGTGTTAAGATTGTCTGTGGAATTTCCTCGCTAGATTTTACCTAAAAAATTATGAGTGTTATGAAGAATGTCTACGATGTGTTTACCAAAATTACTAATTTAAAAATGCATTTTAAAGAACTGTTTATTAAATTTTAAGAAACCTGTTTTTAATTTAACCATCTGCGTTTTATTTGAATATTAACAATGGAGCAACCACAGCCTGATCATTGTTATGATTCTATTGTTGATACACTTTTTGGTATGTTTGGTGAACTAATATCTAAAGATGTTATATTGAGTGTTGTTCGAAACTGTGGCGGTTCACGTAAGTTTTGGTTAAATTAAATTATTTATTGATTTGTATGTTAGTAACCAGTTTAAAAAAAAAATCAATAGTCATGTTGCGCGCCAAAGTGTATATGGGATTGGGCAGTTTTTTATTATAATTTATGCTTATTCTTAACTCTCAAAAACAACGTTGAGGGTTTGATAATAAATAATTAAATATTAATTATTTGACAATAATTTACCAAGTACTATTAGTATCCGTAGTCCGTACGTACCTGTATGGATCGGTTGCACGAAATAATGTATATTTTATGTCAACTTTCTTCATAGCTTTGCACAATAACAACACACAAACATAGGGAAAACATGTGTGTGCCTTTATTTCTAATTTAACTCAAAACATAATTCACACATTGATTATTTTTTTTTATTTTGGAGAATATATAATGTCCCAGAAATCAACTTGATGCTCTACTAATGTAAATGTAATGCGACAGGCCAATTGATGTTGGTTTTAAAAAAATAAGAAAAACATATCTATAAATAATTTAAAAAAATAATGGCTTTTTAAAAAAATATTGAGAAATTGACACCCTGTGACAGTCTTTCAAACTTTCTGACCACAAAATTTGACCATGCTTTGATTTCTTTGTGTAACGGATCCCTGAATAACTGTTATATAAATTGTAGTCTACAATTGATACAAAAATGCCACAGTTTTAGAAAAACATAATTTTATTGCCCAACCATTACACAGAAAAATCCATCTTTATGTGACTGTATTGTAAAAAAATGTACTACGCCCTTTTGGCAAATGGCTTTAAAAGATAGCATATTTAGTCTTGACCCTAAACTGGTGCTATACTTAGTAGAATAAAATTACACCAATCGAAAGTTAACTATTTTCATTACTTAAATTGCTATGGACCACGTTATGAGTATGAATGCTATAGTGACACTGTTATGACATCATGACTCAGCATCACGGAAGGTAAACTGTGAGAAAATGCTAAATAGCATTAAGTTATGCCTTTGTACAATTTTTGTGCAATAAATTGTTTAAATAATAAAAATAAAGTGTTCATTCATAACAAATGTTCAAATTGTTTGCCTTCAGGTGCAAATGGAAGCCCTACATCAAAGAGTTTCAGTTTACAAGACAAGCTTATCTTTTGAGTTGATCTACTCAACAGCTTCTCAATTTTTTCTCATAATTTGTTCCAATTTTGAAGTGGTGAAAAAAAATTTTTCTTTTAATGTTTCCCAGTAAAGAAGTCGACTGGATTTAAGTCTGGTGAACAGGCTGGCCACAAATATCCATCTACCCCGGTACTCTACATCGAGAAATTCTCTGACCGAGCAAGTATAATGTGCTGGCCAGCCATCTTGTAAAAACCATGTTTCTGTAAATGTCATGGGATGTCTTCTAATAAATTTGGTAAATGGTTTTCTATAAAATCTAAATAAACCTTGCAGTCAAATTTTCTGGTAACTTGAACCAATAATTTTTCCATTTAAAATTTTGGTCCACATATTTATTTTAAAGTGATACTGAGATCAATATTCTTGCATTAAATGTGGATTTTCCACATGCCACTTGTGCAGATTATGTAGATACATGTATCCGTCTTTTTTTTAGGGTAGATTCATCGGACCACAGAATTTTGTTTAAAAATTGCAAATCTTCCTGATATTTTTGCAATATAGGGAATCAGGGGGCAGAAGATTTTGTACTCATTGTACATAGTATGGGTGAAACTTGTTTCGCTTTAAAAGCCGGTGTGCTTTACTTTTTGCCACCCCCATCCTTGCTTCAATTAAAAGGACTGAGGTACTCAGATCGTAAGTGACTTCTTGCAAGACTATGTCTTCATTAGAAGTGTTTAGTCTTCCCTCATTAGTTACTTGGTTGGGGAATCGACCCTCTGAAAGTAACTGGTGCACATTTATAAAAACTTGATGATCTGGATAACATTCACAATTTGGATATCTCTCACGATAGAGTCAAGCCGCAACACTAGCATTGCATCTGCATTCGCCATAAATGAGATGCACATTGACATATTCCTCCATTGTGTACAGATGCGGCATCACATACGCTCACTGTCAAACAGTCGAAGCTATGTTTGTTAGAAACATTCATACAACAAATCCAGATCACAACACAAGTCCAATAAACAAAGCCAAAATTGTAAGTACGAAATCAACATGAATACAGGGAGATGTGTAATAATTGAAAAGGCGTAAAATACTGAAGTATAACTCAAAATGGCAGATGCGACATGGTGGCGACATTATCTGTCTCGCTCACATAAGACACTATACTGTCACAGTTTGTCTCGCTTATACAAGTCACAATAGTGTCACTATAGATTTTGTATTTAAACACGGTCCATAGCAATTTAAGTGATAAAAATAATTAACTTTCAGTTGGTTTAATTTCTTTTTCTACCTAATGTTAGGTGTAGTCTACTAAGTGTAGTACCATTTTAGAATCCAGACTAAATGCACCATCTTTTAAAGCCACTTGCTAAAAGGGCATAATAAATTTTTTTTACAAGACAGTCACATAAAGAAAGATGATGTAATCTTTATTGCGTAATGGTTGCACAATAAAATGATGTTTTTCTAAAACTGATGCATTTTTGTATCTATTTTAGACTACAATATATTAAACCTTTATTCCAGGACCCGTTACACAAAAAACATGATGGTCAAGATTTGTGGTCACAAAGTTTGAAAGACCGTCACAGGTTGTCAATTTCTATAGGCCATCAATGGCCTATCGCCCATTGCCGGCTTGACGTTAATTTCTGGAACAACCTGTATAAAGCTGTTTCCTTGCCCTTGTATAATTACATACAGCAAAGTTTAAGTTATAGTTAGCATATATAGTGATTAGATAGGGCATTACATTTGCATTAGTAGAGCATCAATTATTAGAACCTCAATTTACTGAATGACTACTTATCCGAATATCAGAAAACCTGAAAAGAAAGAAAATTAATTTTTCTCTATGGTGACCTTTCATTACCTTTCCCTCGTAATGGATTCTAACTGCCTTTTTATTAGTGTCATAAAAGTGTTGATGCCCGTCACTATTGTGTTTGTGTGTTTGACAGATAATGTATTCGGTCACTTTATGCATGTGACAATTTTACTTTTTGTATGCGGGAACTTACTGCTAGGAAATTCCCGGTATGTGCGGTTGTTTTAATGGATTTTGACTTTTTAATCCCCTGGCTGCTTAGGTGTTTATTTTTTATTGCTTTACCTGATAAATAAGCTGGCTTTTTGTTATCAAAAAGTCAGCTTATTACTAAAAGCAGGTAAATTACTAAAATCTATTATAATAAACAACGCCATTGCTTCCAAGGGAATGCTAAAATGTTGATCCTTTTTCAAAAATAGGAAAAACATATTCACTTAAACACTCACAAATTTCACATCCACAAACTATCACCTAACTGAAAACAAAATTTACGATGTTGCTACATCTAACTGACGCTGAAAAAAAATTCGAGTACATTCAAGTGCAACAATGGAAAAATGTAAAGGCTGGATAGTATTTATTTTGCTGCTTCTGATTGGCTTAAAATTTTGCCTCATTAACTTAAGACTGTCTTTTATTTTAAATAATATATTACTGACTGTTCCCGGTGCATCCACCATGATTTTCGGCGTATTACGTATATGTGCTCTGTGTCACACGGCACGGCTGCATAGAAGAGGTTAAGACTACTAGAATTGGGTAAATCGGGTATGATAGTGACAGTATCAAAATAATATTTCTGTATTTATGTATGGGAAGTTAGAACAAAACAGTTATCAAAAACCAGCTTTAATGGTCTATTTTCTTACAATACAAATGTGATTTTTTCAAGATGTCTTACTAATGTACTGAAATCATTAATTTGATATTAATGAAATGTATATTTATCACATCTGTTAAGTGTACTTAGTTATAATATGGTATATAGCATTTGATACATAAAAATAGACTCTATCTATTGATTAATAAATCAAGAGCGACACTAAATATTACATCCATAATTTTACATAGGGAAAATAGACAAAAGCTTACGTTACATGAGAGTAACCTCTAATGCTTATATAAATGCTTCTACATGCTGTTAATGCTTTATTTTAATTTTCCAACAAATTTTAGGAACCATCTTTTATGCGGGAATCCAAAAAGTGTCACATCATTTCAGTCTGACAATTTGTCATATTTTTTCTCGTCAAAATTTTTTTATGGCAAATGACAATTACATACTGCCTAATTAAATCTATTGATTTGGGAGTTGTGGTATAAAATAAACAAAAATGCGATTGTTGACTCAAGATTGCAATTAGTTATAGTATGTATAGAGCAACGTAGCTTACAATATTACAGTGCTGCAAGTGACCCTATAACATACTGCTTGTTTTGGCTTTTTTTTTGTAGGTCTTTCAATAGTCCTAATCATATGAACTGAATGTTGTATATTTAGTTTATATGATTAGAGTTAATCTAAATTATAGAAATTGAAGATATGAAACAACATAGGAAAATTCAAACTTTTGCACACAAATCAACTATTTTCATCTCAGAATCATGGTGCCTTACATGCTGTACATATGAAGGTTGATTGATAAGTATCTGAAATGACAAAAGAACACTTAAATAATCTATTTAAAATAAATTGATTACTCAAAGTAGTTTCTTTCTACCTGTAGTTCAGCTCTTTTTCAATGCCAAAACACCAGTTTGATAAAATAGTTTTTCCCCAACACCTAAAATATTTGCCTACTGCAAGAATGCACCAAACCATTTCCTACGATTTGGGAACAAATGTAAGTCACAATGGGCCAGATCTGATGAATAGGGTAATATGCAGTAGCAATTGAAACTGCAGTTCATGCAGTTTAGTGACTACAACCATTGATGTATGTACAGGTGGTTGATATTGTGGAAAACATTTTTTTGACCAATTAAAGTTGTTTCTTTTGAATTTCTATCATATTTTTCCAGCAAGTTTTTCCTTCCAAAAATAGTCGCATCACTTTACTGGCTGACAAAACTATTTTTGCTTTTTTACACTTTTAGTGGTCGGTACATGGTGAAATTAGTTATAAATCAGATAGTTCACTTGTATTTTATTTCATTACACACATACATATTTATCTTAATTTAATCTACTGGTTTTGCTATTTATAGCATCTTCAAGACTTATTATACTTTTAAACAGTTTATTTCATTACACTTAAACAAACTAATATATTTAAAATGAGTAAACTTAAATGTTGATCAGCTGTATTGCAAATTATTATCTACAACCTCCTAATCTCAAGACAAAACAGCAGTCCTCTAGAGTCTAGAGGTTAGAGTAATGAGGTCTCTATAAATAATATTATTTTATTTTACAGTTGGTGAAGCAGCAAATGATATAATGAATTTAATGGAAGAAAGTGAAATGACATTGAATAATGTAGAGACTAAAAATAATGACCAAGTGCAACTTCGTGAAGATATCAATGGGGCAACTGAGCCTATACAATTCTCATTCAGTAGTTCAAAACTTGAAGTGGCTGAGACCCCATTAGTTGATGCTGCACTATCCTATTCAACTGCTTCACGTACAGGTGCAGTACCTAAGCAAATAACAAAATCTCCTAAAACAAAATCAAGTAATTCTACCAAGTTAGACAATCCCCAATTTGATCAGATAATATCTTACCATACTGAAGGCACAAGAATCCTTGTAATTATGAGGGGATTACCTGGAAGTGGAAAGTCTTATTTAGCAAGGAAGATTATAGATACAATTTACAACTACAGTTCTCTACAAAACTATTATACACACATTTTTAGTACTGATGACTATTTTGTGTATCGGGGTGTCTACAGATTTGACCCAAGTCGATTATCAGATGCACATGAATGGAACAAAAAAAGAACATTAGAAGCAATGATTGAAGGTATCAGTCCAGTTATTATTGATAATACTAATGTTGAAATCTGGGAAATGGAACCATATGTTAGATTGGGTGTCCAAAATGGTTACATTATTGAAGTGCTAGAACCAAATACTCCATGGGCCAAAAAGAAGTATGAATTAGCTAGGAGGAGTGTTCATAATGTGCCAGTAGCAAGTATCCAGAGAAAATTAGAACAATATGTTGATAATATCACTGGTAATTATTTACGAAAACAGTTAGGGTGTTTTTATAGGACTGATATGAAACCACCTGTGAGTAGAAAATTCCCAGCAATACCAGTGAATAATTTAGATGCAAGCAATGAAAATTTAGAAAATAAAAATGATATTTCTGTTATGAATGAACACCAGCCATTGATTGATATGTCATCAATACCACCACCAGCTCAATTTAAATTTGAATTAGAACAAAACATACCTGAAAAATCAGAAGTTGAAGAAGCTGCTTTAGAAGAATTCAATATTGACAATCAATATAAAGAGATACAAAAATCTTTGGAAGAATTTGAGAAAGTTGAAAATGAATGGGATAATGGAGAAAACTGGGAAGAGGCACCCAAAAAGCCACATGAAAATACAGATACATTATCTAATTCTTCAATAGATGCAAAACCCCAAAGAACAACAAAACTAACAAAATTAACAACATGTGAAAACTTACTATCTTCTGTAAGTGCTGTTCAAGATTGGACTAAAATATCTATGTATATGCCATCATTGTGTGATGACATTCCCTTGCCCAAAGAAGAGGAATGCCCAAAAGTTGAGAAAATTTCTAGTTCTACTTGTATAGAAAGTAGTGATACTGATGTGTTTGGTTCCAGTTCCAACCCCTTAAAAATTATCACTGCCACTCCAAGAGATATAAATCAATTCTATGTGGCATTTAGGAATGAAAAAATACCAGACATGTGGATGCTTGATAAAAGTACTTCTACAAATGAGGAAATTAGTACTTATAGATGTCAAAATGAGGAGAAACATTTCAATGCATTTAGAAGGTTATTTAAAAATATACCTAAATCAGATTTAAGAGATATATTTGAAAAATGTTGTGGAGATGTTAACTGGGCAGTTGACATTGTTCTTGATAGTATGACAAACAGAGGTTTAAATATAACAGAAAAAAATGATGAATCTGATTCAGAGACAGAAGCCGAAAGTAATGAGCACTGTGAATGTATAGCTGCATATAATATAATTCCTAATCTTAATCAGGTTTCAGCAACAACAGGTGTTGAAAATCAACCAGCAAAAATTGTAAGTAATACTTCTTTCCAACCAAAAAAAAGTAAAAAGCAAGCTACTTTGTCAGAAGCATCTTTGCAGTTGAAACGTCAAATAGAACAACATTTTGTTATGCCTGATAGCCTGTATTCGCAACATTGCTTGAAAATTAGGAAAATTCGTCGAGGTGAATTTGACGTTGAAGAAAACAATGATACCTCTAATCCAGATTATACTTCAGTAAATACACCACCATCAGCCTCTGATGTTGATACTTCCCTTGTAACATTAGATGATCTAAGCATATCCAATGAAAAACCTTTGACAGAATGTAGTGATGAAGACTCTATTACATCTGGAGAACAACCAGAAACTTCTGTAAATTTTGAATTAGGAAAAGAATTTATTTCTCAATTAGATGTAATTTTTGGAAGAACCTCTACAACATATCCTGACTATATTTCTTCCAAAATTAATATGCCTATGTCTTTGCTGCATGAAATAAATGCATTATGGATGCAGTCATTATCACATCAACTGGAAGAAAATGCTAAGCAATTGGATATCATGATGCAACAAGATCAAGAGTTTGCAAGGTGTGTTACTTCATTAATTTCTTAGGAAGAAAATGTATTTGTTTCTTAATTTGTATATGAATACCTTAAAGATTGGAGTATCGGAATTGTAAAATTGCCAAGACTAATCTTGTCAAGTTATGTGTTGCAGTAACACATATTCAGAATAATTTTGCCTGATTCGAGACTCAATCCCAGAACCTCAATATTCTATATACTTATCCATATGTAAATCAAGAAACAAACAGATGGTCCAGAGAGAGAGAGCTATCTCCTTGTTTGCTATCCTTAAATTTAAAAAAATATGTTTCATGTTCCATTGCAGAATTGTACGAAGTCCTATAGAAGAAGAATATTCACACCACACATTATTTTGGTATAACTTCAAAGACATTAATCAGCATTTACGTTGAAAGTTCCCACTTGGTTAAATTTTTCCAACAATTTCAACAATGACCGTCATATTTCAACTAAGCATATTGCCCGTTTTTCTATGTCTTGAACATCTGTTCTTAATATACAAGATTAATTTTAGGTGCAATCCAATGATGTCCTATGTCTTAATCCCAGTTTATTAAAACTTTATTTGTCAATCATGTGGTATATAAATAATTTATGGTTTATTTTTATATTATAGGATAACAAATAAGCAAATGGTTCTGATAGAAAGCCATTGCCTATAGGACACCTGAGATGTTAATTGGACACATTGCTATCTTTATGGTGAGGATGGATTGCCAAATACATAAGTTTATCGGCTACCTTATCCTCCAAACCGGAACACGACAGCAACAAGCACTGAAGTTATTGCAGCAGGAATAAGAAAGGCGTTGGTACCAAGAGCCAGGCGAGCAGTTGCAAAACTCTGCCACCTAGTTAGTAGTGAAACGTGTTAATTTTGCTCACTATTTACGAGATACCTATCGGAAAGGCAGTTGACCTATTCTTCGAAAGGAACCTGGTCCATTATGGGAAGATTTAGATATTTATTTCTTTTTTATATTCTATTTACATTGAAATAGTCACACCTGCATACAACTTCTGGAAATGGGCGCCATGGTACATACTGATTTGTTGGTTTTAGACAATTAGCAATGAGAGAAGCAGAATTGCTTGCATCGGGTAAAGAACAGGCCATTCCAGATTTCAAGGAGATAATGGATATGGATTTTGCACTTAACCTGTATCAGAAAGATGTCGCTGAATGGCGTAATAACGAGCCTAATGATTTAGCTGCAAAGTTATCAAGGGAGAAATTATATAATTTATTTCCTGAGATACAGCCAGAAACTTTATCTGAATTATTGATGGCACATGATAACAATTTTCAGTCTACTGTGGAGGTAAGTTTGAACCAAATAAAATAATATATTTTTTATAATTTAAAAATGTATGTCACTTGTCTAGATATTTAGTTTAATAATATCTTACTGATTTTACAAATACAACCCTTTGAATAAAAACACATAAAGCAAGTTTCATTTAATTTAATTTTTGTTCACAAGTAATAGTAATTTTTTTCATTTTCATTAACTGACTTAATTCTGGAGCTGGGTGGGATGTAAAAAGGGAACTCTACTGCACTTCCTAACCAGAAGCAATATTAAAATAATATCTATTAAAGATATGTGAGATATTGTAACACTTACGAAACAAATTTATTAAATGCATGTAGAAAGTTTACTTTTGATGTAAGGATTTGTTGATAAAACAGTGAAGTCATACTGTAAATCGGAATTACCTTTCAATTTCCTTCTGCGATGTTCTATTACGAGATACTAAATTAAAAATGTCTGGTGGTGTTAGTGGTGGTCTATTGTTAGAGAAATTAAAAATGTGATTATTTTCTCTCACATTAGGTTCTTTGCTATATAAACAGGTAAAATTTAGTGATAATTGACATACCTGTTCTCTGAAAGACTAGTGCCTGTTATAGGTCATAACCTGTGTTACAAGTCAGAAAGTTCACAATTTCTTTATCTAGAAACAATCTGGCTGTGCATAGCAACCATGTAACAAAATATTAGACAAAATTAAGCTAAATAACAATAAATAGATCATGGTAACGTGTGAAAATTTATATTTCAATGTTACTTTACTTTAAATACTTAATGGATTGCATCACTTGGTCATGTATGTTCATTTAAAGCAACTTGATATTATATTTTCAATCAAGTTCCCAAAAAAGGAGGATGTTCTCAGTTTTCTTGTATTTTTTTAGGTTTTTTTACCTCAGAACTCTGTCAATTATGAATCGATTTGTTTTGGCAGAGTATGTTTCCCGTTTAGGTCATATAAAATTAGTAAAGATCTGATTAAAGCAGTGGTTCTTAACATTTTAGCAATGATAGACCATTTTCCAAAATGGACCTCAAAGTAATTGAAGACTATGTACTCCTATGGTAAATGAAAAAAGGGTTGTTGAATAGCTATAAATTTATAGCTATTCAGTTCATAACTTCGGTTGCTTCCTGGGACCAATAGTCCATGGACCACAGGTTAAGGAGAACTAGATGAAGTTCAAGTTCAAGAAATATAAGTGGAAGTTGGTGTTTTACTATGTTTAATTATGTAAAGATGAACTTACCATGGCATTTTGTAGAACAGTTTTTTTTTGATCAGGTATTGCTGATGTCTACAGGGCAAACTTCGATACTGGAAACGACTAATGGTATAAATAAATACATAATGGAAAAAGAAATGCAAAGACAAGAGAAGTTACTCGAGGCAGAGAAAAAGGTGAGGAAAAGTTTACATACTATTGTATTACTTGCAACATAGCCTTGAATTAGTGCAGCTGTGTTCAATAAAGTGAAGGTAGCTGTGGCAAAAAATTTATGTACCTCGATTTCTTTTGGTTTACCTTCGACATTATCGTACTTAATTACAAATTTATTTAATGATTAAAAATTATTTATAAGCGTTCGGTGGCGAGGCCAATGGACAACACGCCTAAGTACATAGAGTGAAAGTGCTTTTTTGTTCTCAAACATTTTTAAAGTTGCACTTTTGTTCTTTTTGTACGCGAAAAATATCTCGTGCGCATAGTTTGTCTATTTAATCATTTTTCTAATTCGGTTTTACCGGGGAGCTATGACCTAAGTAATTTTTAAAAGGCGGATAAACAGACAATTTAGAATTCGTTATTGTAATTACAACCTTTTATGTTGCAAATATCCATGGACTTTTTTTGCGATTAGTAAAAAATAAGATAACATTTAGAAAAACCAAAAATTCTAAAGTCGAAAGTCAAGTCTTTCAACTTTCAAACAATAAATAATTTTGAAAGAATGATTCACCTCAACAGATTCAACTTTTCGGAAAATACAATTTGAATATTTGTGGTAAACCAATATCTCGTGCGCATAGTTTGTCTATTTAATCATTTTTCTAATTCGGTTTTCCCGGGGAGCTATGACTTAAGTAATTTTTAAAAGGCGGATAATCAGACAATTTAGAATTCGTTATTGTTATTACAACCTTTTATGTTGTAAATATCTATGGACTTTTTTTGCGATCAGTACAAATTTAAGATAACATTTGGAAAAACAAAAATTCTAAAGTCGAAAGTCAAGTCTTTCAACTTTCAAACAATATATAATTTTGAAAGAATGATTCACCCTCAACAGATTCAACTTTTCGGAAAATACAATTTGAATATTTGTGGTAAATCAATCTACATTTAAAATCGAACATTCTTTAATTAAAATAATATGTTAGTAAAAATTAAACTAGGCGTGAAATATGTGAATGTTGAGATATTTAGCATAAACATCGATGTAGAATTATAAACGAAATTAACGATGACCCTGACACTACATTATGTAAAAATAATAGTATTTACGTAATAGAATATTGTGTTATATTGTCGTAATTGTTTTTGATTATAAGGTTTATTAAGTATAATGTAGTAATGAAATAAACACATAATTTCTGAAAAGGTTTGTAATGTTGTTTTCGTCATTTTACATTTTTATTAAATTAAAAGCATACCATAAAATCTGTCAAGTAACATGCATGAATTGAGACAAAAAAATGGAGGATGAAGTATACTTACAATGCGAATTTTGATATGTTCCAGAGAAGATTGATCAAATTGATTGTGTTTAATGAAGATTATTTAATGAATGACTATGTGTGAAGAAAATTATAAATAAAATAATAATAATAATGACTGCATCATGATTAATATAATATATCATGGCAAATAAATTCACAGCCCGCCACAGTGACAAGTTTTTGGTTATTTTTCCTTTGTTGTTATTTTTGGGATGTTTTATCTAAAATATCAGCACTGGCATGAAATCTCTGGTATGCCTCAGAGATGCCATCTCTAATATATTATCCTCTGTGATGTTTTAATCTGGATGTTGTTACGTTGGTATGTTAACACTAGGATGTTATAATATGTATAACTCTTGCGATGTTTCCCTGGTATGATCCTGGTTTATCTTTAGAATGTTATTATTTGATGCAATCTCTGAATTACTTATAGTGAACTTGCACGGTGGTAGCCCCCACATAACATGGCTCAGCTACATGGGATAATATCAATGTAATGAGCTGTTTTATTTTATATTAAATGATGTAAAACAGTGGCACTTGTAAAGACTAAACTAACAGTTTATTTAAATGAATTTATTTACAACAGTCAACATAAACATTGGATATTATTCATAAAAGTGGGTTGGAAAACATACAACCTTGTGTCGACAAGTTTTCAAACTCAAACTACGTTTAAAAAAATATTATTAGTCTTAACACAAAACGTAAGAAATAATAAAGAACTACAAAACAACAGCAATAGTTTTATGATAACAATCTAACAATCTAAATCTAATATTAAGACACTATAAACCAAGTATCAGCTTCGTTGTGTATGTTTAAGGTATGACTGATTAGAACAACGAAGCCCACTTAATTTGAATTTTATGGTAGATCAAGTACTTTTCACTATCAATGAATACTTTTTAAGATCAAGTAACATTACTTTTTATTACATATTATTATTTATTAATATGTCTGACTCATAGAAATATATCGAGATAGATGGTAAGGGTCTTTGTACTTGGCCAAGGGAAAGGCGGAGAACCTAATTGCACGACGCGAAGCTCAGTCTACTCCTGACCGCTTTCCGTGTACCGATGTAAGATTTTAAAAATAATATGTCTTAATTAATTAAATAAATGATTGTTCAAACACCACCAACAAAATTAGAGGTGTTAATCGAGGTATTACTTTTCATTGGTAAATTCTCTGTTTAAAAACAAATATAAAACAATTTATTAAAACAGCAACGTGCGATTTTGTGCCCAAGGCTGTTAGACATTGCGGTGTGCATTGAAAGCCAGCAATACAGAAATAAGCCAAACAATCTGGAGTTACGTCCAGCATGTGTTCAATGTCGAATCAAATTGCTTGCGTAAAATCTTACACGCTCGGTTTTCATACAAATCGACGAACATTCATCTTCCATCTCGATATATTTCAGTAGTTTGACTTATTAGTAAGATCGTAATTTAAAATGTTGCATAATTTTTCCATTTTAAAGCAACTCCATTTATTTCTCTGATAATCAGGACTCTGTAGGAAAACTAAAGAATTGACATCGACTATATGTGCCTTTATAATTTTTGCTGACAACCCATTTCAAAACATGTTTTTACCGTCTAGTTGGTCGAGTGGTTAGCGATCCTGACTATGCATTAATTGGCTCTGGGTTCGATTCTCGGCAGGGACCAACGTTTGTGTGATGAGCGTAGACTTTCATATTTCTGGGTGTGTGTGTTTATTAAATATATTTGAATATTTGTATATGTATCGTAAACAAATAATTAGCTTACTTTTAGGTTAGATTAATTTGCGAAATTTGGCTAGTGATATTTATTTATTGATTGTAGGAAATCTCAACGTAAATTCTATTTCTTGTTCGATAGATTTCCAGAATAGTTGCTATTTTCTGGCCCGGCATTAGCTATGATTGCATTACAATACTGGGTTTATTGTAACGTCGCACTTAGTGAATATTTTTAACTCTGTGATGTTATCTTTGAATTATATAACACGGAG
Organism: Emesis aurimna; assembly: GCA_018236585.1. Classification (NCBI taxonomy): domain Eukaryota; kingdom Metazoa; phylum Arthropoda; class Insecta; order Lepidoptera; family Riodinidae; genus Emesis; species Emesis aurimna. Next base: position 16,964 of record DVZB010000002.1, on the reverse strand, counting down.
ATGCTATCTATGGGGTGGTCGTGTTTCACCTATATATATCATGCCTACATACATGTATATCATGACTTACAGTCTGGACCGTAGTTAATGATAAAACTGCAAAAACTGTCTTCCAATTTCCTCTTCTGAATTAGATCTTCATTAAATTTAAATAGATTGAAGCGTGAAGTGTAGCCTCGCAAACAATAAAAAAATCAAAATAGATTTATGAAGGACCGAAGTTTAAAGTAATAACCACTGCATAAGCAATAACCAATGAAAATATTTTACAAAATTGAGTAACTACGTTTCAACCGACTTTCCAAAAGGAGGACGTTATTAATTCGTTTGTATTTTTCATGTTTGTTACCTACAAAATTCGGTTATTTATGAACTGGTTTGAAAAATTCTCTGTTTGTTTCCCGTGTGATTCCATAAAATTTTTGAAAAGATTTGATGAAGTGTTTACGAGATAGCGGTGGAAGTTATATTTTGTAGTTTTACGGCGCTTAGAATAAGTAAGTTAAGTCGGTTGAAAAAATTAACAAACGTTAATCGAACTTCGAACGTTAAAAAACGTTAATCGGCTTCAGGGTATAGTGCTAGCTTTTATTATACATATTTTTTCGTAATGAACCCTATCATTGTTTTGCAGGCATTATCAGAGGTGGAATGGCCTCTGTTGCCGAAAGGTGAAGACGTAGACATGTCTGTTGTAGAGAACTATCGCAAGCAAGCCGATAAACATTTGGCCAATAGGAATACGTGAGTAAAATACATAAATATTTGTTTATATTTTTGTTACACAATAGGCTTTGTTAAAGGAATTTTTAATATTATGGCATAGGAAACGAGTAGATGGTTCTGATGGAAAGAGACACCTATCGCTTATAGAAATCAAACTTATTAATCGTGCTTTGGTATCTGGGTGGCGTTATGGGTGGTAATGTTATTCGTAAGTTACAGCCACAAGCATCGGCGCTATTGCTGCAGGATAGGTAAAGATTGTACCACCTAGTGGTCGCGAAGGCAGTGTCACGTTAAGCCAATCGTTCGCATTGTACACAATGCCTGGCAGAATGGTAGGTGGCTATATGGCCTATTGAAGATTTTTAGATTGTATTTTAATATATCTACATGCTGGTTTTCTCTGCGAGGTAGGAGATATTGACGTTAGTAGATTTTCTGTTTGGTACGATTTGTCCCGGACGGTGGGTGATCCCCATCGCCATATTCTACAGATATGATGACGGCTATCGTTTATTTCTGCGATATTTGGCACCGACAAATTTACACGCATACACACATAGATAACACACTATAGTCTTTTTATTTTAACAAACGAGTACTGAATATATTTATCGCACATTTCCGATATTGACAGAGTGAGGAGATGGGTCATTGGGGTGGGGTTAATTTCTTTGTTTTCATTTTGAAATTGTAAAGGCCCGTTCACATTGAATATTTTTAAAATTTACTGTAGAGAAAATTAAATTATTATTTTATGATTTAAATTTGCATTTATATATTCGTAACAAAATTTTGTTTACGTTATTTCATATTTTCATAAATAAATAACAATAAAACAATATTGTAACAATATATTCTTATATTTTGCTAAACAATATAAATCAAATAATTAATATGCCGTGTGGTTAGAAAAAAATAATACAATTCTTGTAATCTTAAAAACTATCGCCTTCCTTCTGATGAACTCTTTGCAAATACGTCAATAATAAACTGCTCTGTCATATTTTCTACTAGATTGTAGACACCGTACATTTTTGTTTCCATCTTGGTTATCACGTGATTGACACATGACGACCATTTTTCTCTATCCACTTTAGCTATTCCTTGTAACAAAAGAGTTCGAACTTCATCAATTTTATAACTTTTGTTATTTACTGCCACGTAGCTCTTCACTTGAGCCCAAACAAGTTCCATTGGATAGAGCTCACAGTGATACGGCGGCAAAATTATGACGCGACGATTTGTGAACTTAGCCATCTCATCTACAACAAATTTTTCAAAATGGTCTTTAATTTGCTTAACCGAATCCAAAAGTTGCAACTTTAACATTGATTCGGTACAAGCAATATTTTTCGACCGTAGCCATTCAATAATATCTTGTTTGCGAGATGAAGTCGTAAGTGATATCTCAAGTTTTTCGAGAATGGTACGATGCATTATCTAAAACAATAACTGCATTCTTATTCAATTTAGGTAAAACATCTTGGAGCCAATTTTCAAATACTGTGGCGTACATATTTTGGCGGTAGTCAAATACAATATTAAACGATTAGTGGGGGACTGCGAGAGTTATTATTATTTAAATATTTATATTTACTTGACATATTATTATTTTACCTAACGGATTTTTCAATTCTGTTGATAGCCCATTTAAAAATGCCGATCTCGATGAAGTCACTGTATTGTCAACCCAGACTTTTGATTTTGTATGACCGGCATTTATCCACGTCTCATCTAAATAATATATAATAGCTCCATTTTTTCTGGCTGCTTTTACTTCGTCTAGATATTTTCATCGCCATAAAACTATATCCGGCCTTTCTATTAAATACTGTTTCTACCTCTTTTAGTATAGGAAAAACCCAATTTTTTTAGTGCTTTGTACAATGTTGATCTTGACATAGACGGGAAATCAGAATCTTCCTTTACGATGTTTAGAATTTTAACTAATGTAGGCATTTCATTTTCAAAATAAAATTTGTGCACTAAATGTAGCGTAATGTATGTGTAAAAAAGAGCGCTTTTCGTAAAGCCATCAAAACCACCAAAAAAAAAAAGCGATTTCTCTTCTTTTTTTGGTGATGTTGGTGGTCCACCTGATTTCATCTCTTCAATAACCTAAAAAAACGAAACATCTAATAATATCCGTAATATACATAATTAATTACCCTCAGTGGCTAGATGGAGATAACTTTATACTTTTGTGACCGTCAAAAAAGATATATCTTTTTTGATGGTTGATATTTATAAAATGAGTTATGTCAATGTGACATTAAGTGAAACAATTTAATATTATAATAAATAAATATTTATAATTTTAACATTTATTTTAAAAATGCCAAAAGTGGTTAAAGAATAAAATGTTTATCTTGTACACCGTAGAGACGTGAATTCCTGTTGAACTTGCTATTGTCTTGGCAGGTGCGATGCGCAGGTAGTCGATGACTTAACTGAATGTACACGTAACTACAGCGTTTGTGTGGAACGGACTTTATGTTGATTACGTGGACCAATAGAAACGCAGTAAAAACTTGGTACTAGTTTGTTAAAATAAACAGATTAATAGGATTACAATTAAGGTTTTAATATTTCAGAAAACAAAAAAGTTTTTCTACTAAAGGTTTCATGCGATTTTATTATGCTATTAATATTATGAGATCACACTATGGACAACAGATAAACAAGCTTTGAAAATTTTAAAGGAACGTATGAAATATGTATAAATAAATATATTAAATCATTATTATTTCTAGGTTATAAATTATGTTAAGTATTACCTACCTCTTGCCCTTCATACTGATTTCAAACCAAGGGTGTAGCCCTAGCGAATCAAGTTAGTAAAATCTTGACGGATTGCGTTCTATTCTTCCTGCATCAAGCTTTTAAGGTTTTTCAAATTATATTGGCAGGATTTCTTTTCTCAGTCTCTTTTCAAGATTATCACTTACATGCTCTGGGTGAAGTTGGTCGAATGCGATCGTTGCTACCTAGCATTGATTTTAACATTTTAAGAGTATTCAACATCAATGACTAGATGTGCATTATGCCTTACGAATGCATAATGTATGCACATTTAATGTGCTATTGCAATCTTCGTAAAAAGGGTAAATAATTCTACATTATCTTCCCAAATCTTAGTTCTCAAAGTCTAAAAAGTTCTGTACGTACCCTCAAAACAAGCCTTGATTGGATGAAAAAAACTCTGTTATGAGCGAAGTTATACATGCTAGCCCAATGTAATTGTTTTCTCCAACATGATTGTATTTTATTTATTTTTGTTTGCAATAAATACGTCTACTGACCCTTTATCATGTACCTCATTTCGAATGAAGTTACACTGAGTTTATTCCTCTAGTCTTAGTCTAAAGCTCTGCGGCCCGTCCACACCGTCATTTGGTTTCAGTAAAAATCAAGTCGAGTGCCTGTGCGTGCATATGAGTTTTGAGTTTATAAATATTTGTGTATGTGCGTTTGTGTCAGCGAATGAATGATTGTACTTTTTGTTATTGAGAATGAGTGAATTGAGAATTGAATATGTTTTTAACTCCTTCATAATGACAAAACTGAATAAATTTCAATAAACTGCATATATGTAGTTAGGCAAATGCTATCGCGGGCTTTTCTGTAGTTCTATAAAAAAGAAATAATCACGCCATATATTTTGTTATTACAACTTAAATGAATTTTTAACAATCTTTCAACTAATTTACACAAAACCTAAAAGAATTTATACACCTAAAGCTTTCTCATAGAAAAATCTATATATCTATAATCTATACACAGACGTGGCGGGGTCAGTAAAGAGGTAGCACATTTAAGAGAACTATATTGACTGTGTATTGTATTGTGTCGTTTGCAAAAATTACAATGTTACCATTGTTTAGGTCGAGGTTGCACAGATCATTTATGTAAACAAGGAAAAGAACCAAGGACCCTGCCTTGCGATACGCCAAAATTTACAGGACGGTCGTGGCTAAACATATCACATATTTTGACTCTGTATATTCTTTGGGTCATATACCTTTAAAAAATATGAAAAGCAGTTCCACATATCACATTATTTTCCATCTTTGCTAGAAGGAGTTAAACAAAAACTGTATCGTCTTTTGGTATATCACAGAAGATGCTCAGACCATGAGCTTAAAAAAATGGCCGCACACCATGTCATAAAGCAGTTACTGACGTACCTATAGTAAGTCAAGCTCGCTTGTACAAACAAGGCCGCATTAATTTTTACACACTATAGTAAGTCAACCGCCCGCCATAACGCGTCATTTTACACGCACGTAGTTATGCTGCTGCCATTAATGTGATTCAATTGTTTCTTAGGGAAACTGTCCGGCCATTTTTAGGTCAAATCAGTAAGGCCTATTACAGCGTTGAAACTCGAGTAGCTAGCCCTAAAATCGTTCTGGTTTATTGACAAAATATTATATAATATTTGATAGGGCGGCCAATAACATTTGTGGAGATAATGTTATAAGTTGCATGTTATAATTGTTGGAGACGATAGATAACGCTATTCCTCTATGAAAATAATATTTTTAGGTATTATAAAAAGGCCCAAGACTACATGAATCGAGGTAACACCGTTGTCGCCACTTACTACTCAGATGTTGCAGCATACCACAAAAGAAAATATGAACAGGCTAACAGCATGGCTGCCGCTTCCCTAATGCAAGTACGTTTGGTGTTAAAATAATATTCATACCTGTAGCATGTGTTTTACAGTAGAACAGCAGATGTCAAATAAAAATGCTTTATTTCTACTGGGTGGTCCTATTGGTAGATACAATAAGATACATGACTAATTACTAACTCTAAATAATAATACATGTCTTTAATAATAAAAAATAAAGCATAATAAATACTCTTACAAAGTAAGACCCCCCCCCAATGTCGCTAAATTTGTTATCTGATCTTTCCCTTTTACTTTAATGAAAACCAAAAACTAGGCACATCAAGTAATATTAATTGTTCGACATAATTTAAGAAGAAAATTTTTGTTTGTCGAAACAGTCTGTCAAGCACTGGAATTATGTCTGGAGCAATAGGTAAGAATGTGGCACTAGTATCGTATTCGTTTTCTCATAATAAGTGTCAGGAGCTTAGATTTTGCTTCTCAAGTCCTCATATTAAAACTTTTAGTAACTTTTCAGCGAAAATTCACCCCTGATATATAACCTAAGATGAGAGTCGAGACGCCAGTAACATTCTTATGTAACGTCTACGAGAGGTGATAGTTTGGGATTGGGTGGGAACTTGGCGACTTACCTTAGAACGTTAATATTTTTAATATCTTCTGTATTTTTTTAGGTTCATGCAAAAAATTGCTCAGACAACGCAACAATTGACTTGCATTTCTTAAGAGTAGCAGAAGCCAAGGAAACACTAGATCTTTTTCTGGATACTCACATACAAAAACTGCGGGAAATGCAGAGCAAACATGGCATTAAGTGTCACACATTGTTTTTTATCACCGGACGAGGTTTGCATAGCAATTTTGGCAAGCCAAAAGTTAAGCCCGCTGTTAAAAAGAGGCTTAAAGAGCGGGGGGTACAGTTAGTATAACTTTTTTTTAAATATTTTCGTTATATGATAATAAGAAGTCTTATTTTCTGAATATATGAAAATAAGAAGTATTATTTTCATACTAAGTTGCAGCCATTGAAATCTTTTGTAGTAATCGTTCATTTTGCGCATAAAATATTATTGCTTTATCTACAATATTTTAGAATCTAAAAAACTGTATTTGTATTTGAAAAGTGCATTATATGCCATTTGAAAGATCAAAATGGATCATCTTGTTCAAAATACGGTTTAGCAAAATTTACAATACTGTCATTTTTAACTGACTTATGATTTTTGAACCCTCCACTCATAAATCTAAGCTTAGATATATATATTTTACTTTTTTGAGCTTACTCTTTTCAAACGTGCTGGTTCAAACCTTATAAAATTTATATTTGCCCTTCACCGTTTGTATTATTTTTCAGGTGTAGCGAGCGAAATCCTGGTCTTCTTATGGCCAAGGTGTACCCTGTTGATAAACTGTCTCATCAACTTGAATGACGTCATAAATTTTAAGATGGTTAAATTAAAACCACCTTAAATGTGAAGAATTTAGTTACCTTTATACGTTTTTTTGTCAGGTTGAAATATAATTCTTTTAATTGTTATATTTTGAGCCACTGTTACGCACGTTTTGCTCTATACATTACACAAAAGTATATGTACAAAACAATGTTGCGTTAACGTTCATGATGCGAAATGTATATTTTGTGTAGTGTGTATGGGGAAGACCCCGGTGAAGCATCGTTATCGTATTAGCGATAGTTGGCCGTGTGTGCCTCCATCTTTAATCAACACAAACGCAGGACGTTAGTATTGATTAAATGTTTTAAATACTGCTGATCAATTGCGGCCCTAGGCTGGAGTATTTGACCGGTGTTATTCCACTGGACGAGCCACTGAAAGTACATCTTAAAATATGTATTTACAAAAACGCAACACACATTCGATCTCTTGCTGTAATTTATTTTAAAAAAATGATTGGTTTGTGTCTAGCACACTCAAATGTATTGACTTAAGAAAACAAGGCTTGCCGGTTTCGAAACATGTTTTTTCTTTAAGACTAATTATACTAAATTTCACGGGTATAATCAGAAATGTATAAGTATGTTACAGATTCAAAAATTGTTACCAATATATTTTATGTCTTTATTGCCATTTAGGATCGATTCAATTCTTATTAATTAGATATATTTTTAAATTTAAAATATACAGATATAAAGATACAGTTAATGCGTTATTTTGTAATGTAGCAGCAGTAAATCAGAATGCAGGTTACTATCGTGATGTAAGGAAGTAACCTCTTATAGATACCAAAGATAAATAGAGAGCATTGTATTCCTTGAAACTGGTTTATTATATCCCCTTGAATAAAACTCCACGTGGTTAGTACTGAAATTATGCTTGCATGAATAATATGAGGCAGTATAAGAACGCCATAAATCTTAAAACTAGGCTATTAAGATTGGCGTTATTCAGTCGTTGAATTTGAAGAAGTTCGTTGAAGTGATGTCAAAGTCTTTCAACAGCAGCCATTATATAGAAGTGAACATCGTGTTATTAAAACATAAAGGCATAACAAATATCAGTTTATATAACTTAAGACTGATATCGGGGCATTTGATACAAATAGCCTATTGTCTCTTAGGGTTATAAATATATCATTATAACATGTAAATCTGAAACGAAATTTAGTTCTTGGTTATTTAGAGAAACAAACTACTTGAACATTTTCAAGTCATAATGTGGTATTTTATTTATGGTCTAAGATCCAACCTGGAGTCGACCTTCACTCATCTGCTTAACACGTGAGTAGTATTTTATCTTAAATTTAGCATGCATGTCAAAAAATATATGGGTTGGAAAAAACAATCCTGACTGTTGGTATTTAATTTAATCATTAAGCTCATTAGTGTGATATTTACGAAAGCGTCAATTGTTTATTAGTCATAGCCTTGCCAGGAATTCTTTTGCCAACTCACTTACGATATATTTTTTGAGATGAATTTAAGATAAAATACTTTTTATCCATTAAACAGATGGGTGAAGGTCGAGTCTAGTTTGGAAATTTAAATGTATATAATGTTACAAGCGCCATATTAATATTTAAAAATATAAAATTCTAGACCCATTTTAGGTTGTAATGTTCTAAGTATATATATATATATATCTATTGAAAATAACACCTGGCAAATATTTCCGGCTTTAACATCTATTGCAAATATTCATTTGCAATATTTGTTTTGTAACTTTTTGAAACTGAAATAATGCAGAAGGATCAGATAGATAATATTAACGGATTCTTTCAAATTGTTGGTGCGAGGGAAAAATAAAAATTTTTAGGTAGAAAGAGATATAAAAATATTAAAAAAATCCTCAACATTCCTCATATCTCAATCACTTGCCCTCGCACTATGAGGGCAAGTGATAGAGATATGTCTTGGGTAATTCTGTTGTTAAGATATTTTATGAATGAACATTAATAAAATATGAAGTAGATAGAGACAGAACATGTAAAAAAAATCATCAAAATTGTTTGCGTGAGGGAAAGTGATAGAAATATACCATAACGTAATTCAGTTCTCAGACTATTTTATTTATGGACATTTATAAAATATGTGGCCGATAAAATCCGCCATTTTAATTATCAGTATTGATAAAGTAAGCGATCACTTCTAGGATTGGCGGTAGTTTTATCTTCTTTTGTTAATTTGTTTGTGCAAATGTACACAATTACTATTGTTTTGTTTGCATTGAGCGTTATTAACGTTGACTGCAGTTTATAAAATAATGCTTGATATTTATGACAGATTTCACTTATAAAGAATTTCGATTAAAAATAGCTTGAACGATTTCTAACCCATCTAAACAATCTTGGTGGCGTATAGTTTAAATAATAATGAAGTACAGAAAACTAGGGCTACAGAAATAAATGAGAGCTTACGTGCCAAGTATCAAGATTTATTTTAAGAACTGTAGATTATTACATTTTTGCTTTTATTTTTATAAGTTGACATTGAACAAAATTGTTTATTATTAGTGTGTTATTATTATTCATCATGATCACGTCCAATAACCACCAATGCTTAATATTATCAAATAACCAAATAATGCAGATAAATTGTAGTAATCTACAATTTACATCATTACTACTTTGTCATTTAGGTCTAAATTCTCGTGAATTATTGAGTTTTCATTTTTGTGTTTTTATTGTTAACCAACTCTATGATACAAGTAAATATGGTTTCGGATAAACTAAATATTAATTTTATATTTGCCATAATGTTTAACCAGATTTATTTTATATTTTTTATGTTCTAATAAGACAAATCGTACGATTTGATTAATCGCATTTTATTCTGAGATTAGAACAAAAAGCGATTAGTTGTAACGTGCGAGGTCATGAAACTGTATAGGAATATTTCTTGTGCTCTAAATTTGATAGTGGTACGATTTTTTTATTTTCTTGCAATTTTTAATTATTAATAATATATTTTATTATCCGCGAGTTGCGTTTATATGTTATACGAAATGACGAACGGGATTTCTTTAGGTATTTTTGATTTGTATAGTTTTTTAAAGATTCTATTTAATGAAATATAGGTTACTGTTAATATTTGATGCTCTAATGGCTGCTATTGGACTATTGTTGGCCTGCTATGTGATAATTTATGCAAAATATTTAGCTAGTTCAGGTTAGTTGTGTACTCTTTTTGATTTCCTTGCGTTATATTTGTCGGGTATTATTTTATTCAGCCGTAATTCCTAAAAAAACTTGTATAATTTTAGGCTCTAACACGGCTAAATGTATAATAGTAATATTTTTCCTTTACCAAATCAAACCGTTTTCATTCGACGTTGACTTCAAATTCTTTTAACTTTTGATCTTAAAATCTACCGTGTAAAAGTGAAAACAGTAGATTTTAAGATTGATTGATTTTAAATTTTCTTTCAATTTTTCATCTTAAAATCTACTGTTCTTGTTTCTAAAGTAATTTCAGATTTATTCATCTTTAGATCTTAAAATTAGCTATTTCCATTACTACATTTTTTTCAACTTTTGATCTTATATTTTACTTTAAGTATATGTTGGATTCTTTCAACTTTCGATTTTAAAATTAACATTGATAATATAAATATAGCTTTAATATCTACATTGATAATATCATGTTTTTCTTTACTTCACAACTGCAACCTTTGTTGCATTTGTAAAATAAAAAAAAGATAAGTCATTTGATTTTCTTAAACACTATGATTGGTTATAATAACGATATATATTTTCGTGATAGTTTTTTTTATTGAATTTACTTGTTGCTATGGATTTTAGAAAGTTACAACAAAAGTAAAATAGTCTTCAAATTAGCTTAATAATATTAAGTCTTGCTCAATGTTGTCATAAGTAGATGATTAATGTCGTGTTTACTCGTAAATGTACTGTGAATAAATTTTCCTTTTATCAGGAAAAGTAAGAAATTCTATTATTACTCTTAAGAAATTGATTATATTTTGTTTTTAATTATTTGTTCAAATATGAATACATTTAAACCTGAGTATACATTTACCGTACAGAGCTTATACAGCTGTGACATGGTATCTTTGTGAGTATTACCCAATATTATAGACCTAGTCTTAGTTTTATTTAGATTGTATGTTGTTGAGTTAAGACCTAGATTTTAATACGAAAATACTTTGTTGTTTAAATATGTTGTTAACATTTATAATTACGCATGTAAATTGTGTCTATTTACAATTAAATACATTATAAAGTCGCAAAATGACACGAGGGCTATATTCAAACTGTGGTCAATAAGTGTTAACAATTTAAAAACCTTTATTATTCTATGGAACGCGTAAAGCTTGTTTCGCAATCTCGTAAATGATAATGATCGAATTGTATCTATAAAATGATTCGGGTTATGAAGTTACATGTGTATACAGACAACGTTTGAATTCCCAAGTTCATGTACGTATTTTAAAATTATAATCACATTCCGTGAACGCTTACTTTCGTATAATCAGATAGTGTTCTTTAGCATCGATAGACTTGTGCAGAATAATTCACGGTCTGATCCATCCGACCTCCTTTTCCCCACTGCGATTTAAGACCAAAACATTAGAGTTTTCGTTACTTTCCACTCAACTTGAAATGTTATTACCAGTTCAGGGTTAAGTTGAGGCTATATTGATAACCTAATTCCCGAAATAAGTAGATGTGGGCAGAGGTACAACGAGTGCACCCACGATAAGCCGAAGATACTAAGTCCCACAATGTGATAGGCGGCAAGCCTATCGCCAAACCAGGCACTTTCCAATCTCGGGCATGTAGTTTTTATCAGAAAACTGAAAAACCACATTTTTTGAATTGCCCGACCCGGCGATCGAACCCGGGGCCTCATGCAGTCAACCAGTAGACCACAGGGGCGATTCCTGAAATAAGCATGTAATATTGTCAGTTACGGTTATTGTAATAGTTTTTTCGTCAGTAAAATGCGGCATTTCGTGATCACCTCCCATTTCGCTAACCGGTAAATAATTGTGAAACGGACCTTAGCAATGTTCGGTTTAGTTGGCTTATTGCGCGTAGGGTACGAAGTTCGCTTGTATGTACAATTATAAGCTGTTATTTTGTTTTAGTATACAATAAAAAACAGAAAGGATAAAAAAAGTGTAGGGTATGCAGGCAGTCTAATACGTAAGGTTCTTATATGAAGTTATTCCTACCATGGACTCCCAATACTTCACGATAAACGACTGAAGGAGTCTTTAGAATAAAGGCGTTATCTGCCGTATATCTAAGGCAGGTGATAACGCTGGAATGTGTATTTGAGGATGTCATGTTAACATTTATTGATCAGAGTTAGATTAAATATCTCTTGAGCGCGTAAAGACTATTTTTATATAAGTTTAAGGTGTTAATTTGTATGTACTTTTCCTTATTTTGCATATAGTTAAACTTATAAGCCATTTAATATTTGTACATATTACTTTAAAATATCTTTTTGATTTTTCTACGATATAGGCAAAAATATTGCTTGAAGTGAACGATGTTTGGTGAGATTGCTTTTACTATAAAAAATAATTGGATAAAGTATTTTTGGAAAAGTTTTGAAAATGTTTATCTAAATAAAAATAATAATAAAAAAAATTACCCATTTTCTACGGTAGTACCTATGACAAAGTTTATTTTTGTCAATTCGCTTGCTTTTTATAATTTAATAGTGTTTGTAGATTTCTTACAAGTATAAAATTATCTATTAAAAGTTACGTATCTCGTGAAAATTATAAAAATATTTTAAGTAAAATTAAAAAAAAATATTTTATGTATGCATTCACTTGGTTTTACATTCACGCCTCACGATGGATGGTAACGCATCAATACACTTGGAATCTATAGTCAAATATTAAGGCTCCAGGGTTTGTCCGTCTGTCAAAAAGTGTTTACATTTTGAACTATAATAGTTATGATGTTTGAAGTCAATTTTATTCTATTCTGTTTTCTATTTAAAATTAATGTGTTTTCTTACCAAAGATAGATAGCTATGTAACCTTTTTTGCTCTAGATTACTCCGCGTCACGCTCGGTTCTAGTACTACTAAAAGTAGCCAAGATATACCTAGTATAGTAAGAGTAGCATAAACAATTGTCATAGTTAAGGACAGAACTGAAAAGTTAAACGTATCTTTATTTTTATTAGTATGTACTTACTCCATTGTTCAGAAAACAAAACGCACAATTTATAAAAGATTTGTTATATTTCTTCTAACAGTTATCGACTAACTTCATTCATATATCGAACAAAAACATTTTCATTCAGTTAAAGATTTTGATGCCTATTAAAAGATTTAAAAAAAAACAATGAATGAGAAGCAAGATTGAACACTAATAATGTTAAAACAAAAGGTCGCACGTGTCATAATTTTGTTGATTTGAATATCAGGGTACTGCATAACTCTTCATCAGGGGTTATAAAAATATATTTTTTTAGATGCAAAAATCGCTGAATATTTTGGTATTATATTTAGTGTTTTAGGGATAGTCTTTAGTTAACACTATTGTTATTTATATGATAAACACTATTTATTTTCTCAATTCTTTTATTGTCAATCTTTCAAAAGAAAAGCTAGCGTGCGAAGCTGCGTCAATCAGCTAGTATTAAATAAAGGAATTGAAATGTATCTTACTACTGTAATACACGCCTCTATTTTATATATAAAATAATAAAATGGTATACGGCACTTTTGCCATATATATATTACATCTTTAGAATGGAGTCATAGTGGAAATTAAAATGTAATTATACAATTGTTAAATTGGCGTAAGAATCGATAATATAGCGATAACTATGTCGTTTAAGATGGGATCGAAATACGGTAACGTTTGATAATATAAAGACACCTAAGATGTCATTCTTCAGCGATTTTTAAAATTACTACTACATTATATCTACATTATATCCACTTGTGGATAAAATGTAGGCAGCAAAGTCAAAGTAAAGAGTGATATTAGTGGAAAGTAAAATTTAAATATACAGTTTTAGTAAGGTATGTTATCATAGGTACGTCATAGGGCGGAGATCGAGGTAAAATTATAATAATATGATATATCTTTCAAAGATGGCCTAAAACATCTGCGTAGCGGATTTGCCAACAAATTAATTATAGTTATGGTTACATGATTCTCGATATTTATATGCAACAAAGTTGCGTCTTGAAAAGTTAAGTCATAAACACTTCAATATAAATACAAAAAATTCTCAACGTTTTGACCTTGTATAAACATTTTATTCCTTTCTTTATTTTGTTTTTTTTTCACTTCGATTGAATTTTTTACTTTTTACTTGACATTTTGCTAACTTTTGACATGTAAGTATATGTTGTTGTCTGTGTTTAATATATATAAATGTCTGATTTTACAGGAAATACACACAAATAAATCAATCACAGACTCTCATAATTATATCGTATGTATATCTATTATTGATTACATGTGGTGCTGTCAGTTTTTAAGTCACATATGTATTTTATATGTGACTAATATTTGTAGGTATATGTACGTAGTTATTAGAGTTGCCCTAATGTTTCCGCCTATCCTAAAAGACAAAATATATAGAGATAATTCTTATTGTAGGTATTACATACTTTTGCTGTATGATTATTCGTATTCAAACAGCAGGTACAATTGCACCATAGAATTGATTACGAGACGATCCATTTGAAATCTACTGCTTCGTAGTCTAGAAGTTAGCCTCTTAATTCGATTTCGCAATCCCTGGAATCCTAAGGCTGGAATGTTTTGGGTTTCTCCTCGAATGTCGAGACCTCAGTGGCACTTCGCAGTCTAGGGATTGTAAGTGCTTGTGCTTTGAATGAGCACGTAAAGTTGTCAGCCTCGGTATCTCAAGAGCAAGCGATAGGTTTAATCTGGCGGTAAAATACAACTACAGGTATCAATTCTTTATGCCAAGCGATAAAGAGGTTAATCACGGGGCCGCGGAACGTCTATTATTATTCGGTTCACGTTGACCATCCTGTAAGTTAGACGTCGTGATGACATTTGTTTAGGATAAAGTATAATGTGAGTAATTTTGTTTTGAGGTTTTAAAAATACGAGAAAAATTAAATTCTTAATGTACTTTATTATATTTATTTAGTTTTTGGATAAATGACAGTTTCCAGTGTTTCAAAAATTTTGGTTTATTTCTTTTTATGGTTAAACGATCTTTTTAAACTACGGCCTCGCTTGCCCTCTACATAGGTCATGGATAATATAACACTAACGCCTTATTCGAGGTCGACGTTGGATCTAAGAGCAAAACACAAAAATAAAGTTTTTTTACACAAAAATTTAGTGTACTGCTCTAGCTCGACACTCAGAACTTTTGGTATAAAATAATTTTCTGTCGCTTGTATCTTAAGATGCGCGAGAATCTAAATTTATATTGTCGTAGGGTCATGTCCATTTTCTCTTCGTAATGTTTGCCCATTGATGTTCTTAATGTCATTTGTGTGTAGTATGTATGTTTAATACGTGTCAGTAGTTACCTGCTCTATGTCAATGTTACAGTGTAGTTTTAATCAATACGTACTTTCATTATTATTTCTTCTTTTTACTTATACTCGTAAAACCAAGCTTGTAAATGTCTATTTTACATGCTGGTTTAATTTTATTCAGTTTCTAAAAATGACGTGGTTTTTGATTCCATATATGCTTTTCTTCTGTAATATTTCCTCATAAATATTCTTAATGTCATATGTGTGTAGTGTACCTAATATATGTCACAGTAGTTATTAGTTCGTGTCAATGTTAAAGTATAGTCTTGTAGTCAATATACCCGCTCTTTCTTCTTTAAGATTTACTCATACTTACTATATTGTCGTTTATATTGTAGTCTTTATTTTACATGCCATAGGTTGATATTTTCGACTGGTCTTTAAAAAAGAAGTGGTCGTTGATTCGTTAGATTCTATTTTATTTGTTATTATAAATCCCTTCCACGTGTTAATGATCCTGTTTTTTATGAGAAACGTTGGATTGCTTAAAATAAATTTGAGTAAATATTTAATGCACATTTTACAGGGAGTATACGGGGATTGATCATTATAGATTTATTGCATTTATGGAAAAAAATACGGTAGAAGAATAAAATTATTATTTGTTTAAAAGTAAGATAAAACACTAACTATATTTTTTTTCTAACTTTCATAAGATAATATCAGTAGAGAGATATCAGATATCAGATTTGGAAAAATGAATAATAATAAACACGAATTATTTCATTAAATTAAGAGTCTTAACTATACTTGTATTTTAAGTAAGCTAAAATATTTGTACATATTTTTATCCTCTAATTAACCTGAATCATACCGAGATTTTTTAAAACTTTATCTAAAACTTAAGTACAAACAACAACGTCCAATGTTTGTTCCTAATTAATTTAGACTAAGTTAGTTACCTATGGCAACGATTTCCAAAATTATCATAAGGTTGGAGTTCTGTTAGGCGGTTGCCATTAGCAGGGTGTTTTAGTGAGTAATGTCCTAATAGTTAAATACAGTAATGCCTATTATATTTGAAAATGAGTGTTTACTTTCAAAATATCTTAACAAACACACTATTCACTCTGTTTTTTGCAACCGAATCAAACTTTTGTTATTATTACGTTTTTTATTATCTATTACGATGTTCCCACATAGATATGGAATTAACAACATAATTTTAAAAAGGTATAGAACAATATAGTCTAGATGTTTTTTAGGAAAGAATTATATTGACATTGGCTTGTACTTTAAACTGTTTTACTACATAACATTATTGCGAGTGTGTTACAACAGCGATCAAATAAGTTTCTATGTCAAGTTATTTAGATTATAATACCCAGTAATCTATTAAACGTCAATTACCATTATATGGTTGTATTATAAAAGTGTGTACTGGGTTGATATGCAGGCCTTGGGTTACGTAACAACCAGAGATAGAGTAACTGGTCGAGGATAGTATATTATGTGGTAAAACTTTTTAGCCATGTATAAATAAGCAAATTAACCATATTGAGCCATCGGTTTATTGGTATTGCTTTATTAATGATACCGTCTAGTGGTTGTCTGCGGACTCGGTTGTGATATATAGTTAACCCTAAAAGTTCTTTTCAAAGGTACAGCTTAATC
>DVZB010000001.1:0-35272 GCA_018236585.1 Emesis aurimna | reverse complement strand
GATTTCATTAGTTATATTTTTCTTCGCTTAATTCGTGGCGTTCCATCTACAGTCTAGTCTATGTAAACAATATAATAGGACTTTAAGAATCTTGCAATTCCATTAATTATGGCAGATGAGATAGTGACGTTATATTATGATAACTAACAAGTGTTCGATTCACATATATGTTCATACTTTTCCAGCCACATACAACTCCTACAACTTAATCTCTCAAAATTATTTCAAATACTACCAATAGCCTTACAGCTCTTATCAAGTAATATAATGTAAATGTTAACATTCTTAATAAATTCGCCTTAACTTAGCTAAGAATTTTAGAAGAATGGCCACAGCCCACAACGCGATGTCCTCAATGTAGTAATTGGGGAAAATTAAGCTATAGGCAAACTAGAATAATTTTGTTCGTTCGATCTTTAAAGATTTGGATTTTGAGATGTGTCTTAGTAACATATATCAAATTTAATTAATAGCCGAGCAGTGATCTTCACTGTTTTTATATTATTTCGTATTTTTATGATAATGAAATTATTCAGTACATTGTGTTCAATTTAATTTTATCGTAATTTTAACATTTATATTTTAGTTGCATAAGATATGTTCGATAAAAATGTCATCAATTTTAAAAACAACAATCAGAAAGTGATTTACTGGGATTATTTTAATGCCTTAAAAGTAATATTTATATTTATAGGCATTTATGTTATTTCAACGTTTGCTAGTCACATTTTCAACACTTCACTTTCTTTTTAAGAGAAAGTGAGGTCGAAATCTTCTAGATCTAATGAACAATTTTTAAGTAGTTCCAAATGTGTCTTATAAGCTAGAGGTTTTAATATTAATTAAAATACAACTCTATCATGAAAGAGACTTAGAAATAAGTGTAATGACGCTTTTTTAAAAAAATGATAAAATAGTTTAAAAAATTATAAAACCAAAAATAAAAAAAAACGTACATAAACGCAAAACACAAAACGATCAGAATGAAGCCTTTTTAAATCACAAAGCACAATGCGTTTCAAAGAAGAATATAATTAGGAGTTCGTCATCTTGAACAACTTTAGATTTTTGAGTATCATGTCCTAAATCAATAAAACCATCGACAAAACCAATACAAACACTTTTTTTTCGAATCCGTTTATAAATCCATCCGCTGAATGATAATTTTTTCTATCTAGTATTCACGTGTATTTGAAAATGACTGCCAGCAATTTTTTAAAGTTTAATTCTGGATCACTTGTTTCTTTCATAAATTATTTATTAGGTATTTTGAGGCTAATATTACTTGATTTTATAAAATTGTATTATTCAAAAATATTATGAAGTCGATTCCAATCTGATTGTTAATTGAAACGCATTAATCCCGCCTTAAAATATCCGTGAGGTGGCTTAATAATAGGTGTGTTTAGTTAGGTTACATTATCTCAAAGCATAAAATTAGGGTTATAACACTGCAATAGGTGCTTAGCGTGAAATTAATGCGTCTGGCCGAGTACAATTCTAAAATTCTAATTTATTTTCTATACTTCATTTAATTTAAAAAATATATATTTTTCGAAGTTCTGCTTCTTTACGGTCGTTGATGGGCAAATTAAAAGTTATAGTGTGTCAAATATTTTGTTTTATCGAATAAATCTAATTCAATCTGGTGTAATAATTAATTTCATACAAAGACACGTTTATATTTCAAAAGTATTGATTATTGAAGCGACTTAATACAAAAAATGGACGATAAATATACCCACTCGATTAAATTTTACATTTTTCATGTTACAATTTCTATGTTACGTCACGTTTATCACTTTTTGAAATAATATTTTTAATTTTTGACAAGTTTTTCTGAGATTTCCCTCCTGTGGGTCAGCGCCCACCATTAACATCTTTGCTGACAGATAACACTCTATCAGGAGAATCATTTCTTGGTTTGTTATTCCATGCTAAAAATAGTGAATTTAAAGAACGTTGAGAGTGAAGCTTTATTTGTAACATCTTTTTACACATATGTGTCCATACAACGGCAAAGAAGTGTAACTTCCGTTATATCGAAATACCTATATGTTTTTTTTAATTTTCACATTGGTGCATTATAATTAATTTGTAAATATACTTTTTCATTTATAGTTTGTTTTTTATTTATTTTCCCGTTATTATCAATATTAATTTAGTTCTAATGGAAACTAAAGTCTTGGCATTAGTAAGGTTCAACACGTACTTAAACCATAACCATGTACAAAAACATAGTAACAAGAAACCTCAAATATTATTCATAGAATTTGTATAATTACATAGCTTTTGATAGCAAAACATATAAATCCAAAAACAAAATAGCCGTACTCATGAAAGTAGAATTTAGAAATAAGTTTAAAAAACCCGACTAATTTTGTTTTCATTTAAATACGTGAATTATAGGTATATTATTTTAATTACTTTAATCCGTAACTACTTTCTCCTTTAATTATGCGTTTTAGTTACTGATATAGTTATAGAAGCGTTATAACTTTTATTGTTTAGTATGTTTGTTTATGTATGTTTATACAAAATAGTTTTGTTTTGTATTTGTGCGTCAGCCCCGTGTCATTCCGAGCCTAAGAATAAGCCAACTGAAAATCATCTAGGAAGGCTAATTTTCACTTACATGTGACTAGGTGGTTTAGTTTTGCGTCCTCTTGCCCGGGTATTGCCTCTTGCCATTGTCTCACCTATTCCTGCCGCAATTGCGGACGACATGCAGCGGCAGTTTCATAATCCTTTCTTATCAAAAGAAAACAAACACTGAACGATTTCGTAGAACACCTGGTAAGAATGAAAGTCCTCTCGATATAATGTGCAAGTGCCATGCCTGGGCCAGTCGTCGCAGAAACCTATCTACCTATATATCACAAGTAGTGCTCTTAGTTTTGTCTAATGTTCCATTACTTGTCATAATTTTTATGTCTATATTTCATATCTTGACTCTTTCCATTGTTTATTTACCAAGTAATTATCTTTTTACAACTAATTTCCATAACGAAGCCAATACTTACAATACTGCATTATCAAGAGCATAAGCATTTACAATACTGTTGCATAATTGTAAGATGTTATCAATGATTAGTCTATTTTTGTATCATTAAAAGTAAATAAAATTAAGTTAGAACAGTTATAAGGATATATATATATTTAGGTATAAAAGTTAGAAACGTTTTGTAAATATGCATCACGAGTAGCTTGTACAGATTGTTTGTGTGCAATAGATTTAAAGTTATGATAAATTTGGCAGCCGAAGCATCTAAAAAGATCACCCGGACCGTTCGGGTTTTAATGAAAGCTTGAGATGTCGATTCTAGTGTTAAATTATATTACTTTATTTAGAAATTCTAATAGGCGGTCGCTGGTGCAATCCCTGGCAATTTTTTATAAAATTAAATTTGTCTTTGTTTAAAATATTTTTAATATATAGAGTTTAAAGTTGTACTTAAAGCTAAAAATCCTGGCTCGTACCGAGAATGCATGAATACTAGTGGTTGAAATGAGTAAATGGTCACATCTCGGGTTCCGCGTCAACCAAATCAAATGTTTTTGAATTCAGAAGAAGAACATTAAGTTGGTAAATGCTTGACATTTTCGGCTGCCATAAATATGTACATTACCGTAGAATGGTTCTAGGTTATAGTGCGATTTCTTGATTAGTCTAAGTAGTAAGTAACTATATCATATTACAAGTGAAGTAAGTTTAAAAAATGTCTATATAATGCTTTATTAAGGCAGACGATATTAACGCGTATTTGAATATTAATTTAAACAGTAAATGTATAATGTTATAGTATATAAGTGTAAGTGTAGTCAGCGTGAGAAGATGTAGATACAGGTGAAATATTTTAAATTACAAATATTCACATTACTTTTTCGGCTTCAATCTGAAAACAACGGAATAGCAACAAAAATAATTAAGTAAAGCTGAAGCTTTTTCTTGGAGTGCGTAACAACCAACGTCAAGAATCTAGAATTAACTTACATGTCATATCAAAGCTAGTGTACAAAAAATGATTTAAGCGGAAGAGATAAGAATGTTTTAAGAGAGGCAAGATAAAATCTGATAATAATTCTGTTACTTAAAACCAGTAGAAGCTCTAACTTCAATTAACTCGAGTTTACCAATATTGGTTGTTTTCGCGAATCATTGAAGTATCCTGTCGCATAACGAAATTGCTTAGCTACTCATCACTGCTGTATCACGAATCTTACTTAAGTTTGGTCATAATGCAATTCGTAGGTACATAACTTAACCACAGCACATTCGATTGTACTAAAATGTACGTCAAGATATGATTTTTCGCAATTATTCACTGCTGCCTGGGAAGATTTAGAACTGGGAAAAATTTGGACTTATTGCCGACACTTCACAGTTTACATTAGATATATTGTCGATTTCATCCCATTCTTAAGGCGCTGATTTTTGCACGCCGATGGCCAAAAGTCCTAACGAGCATCGCTACAATTAAAAAGAGGAAATCAAGTTCCATGTCACTATCCAACCCGTATAGCTTACTCACTGTCGAGACTATACTTTTGAAATTGTCGCACGTCCTCAATATTGTTAGGCATTTCGAGGGAGAGTAGTCAATCCATACATCCAACTGTGATCGCAGGTTTCGATCATTTTTGGCATTGCTATGCCAGAAAACATTCATCGTTGTGCCATACACTCGTTACATCTCTTTCACATATGGACGTAGCATTTGCAAAATTGCCATGAAACAAAAAATTTGCTGAATATTTTATTGGGAGTGTCATTTTGAGTTTTATCTGCATCCTTCAAAGTTGACTACATCTTGCATTGATTATAAGTAAGAATTTAGAAATAAACAATACGTCTGTAAATCAACGGTAACCATTAATAATCATTGCGTATTCAAGTAGTGTGTAAATACATAGTTAAATGTCGTGACAGTAGTGAAGCTAGATCCATTAAGTAGTCACTGGTCGACAAAATTACATTAAAGGGGCTTGCTAGTTCGGGACATATAACTAAAAAATTCCACCTAATTCCGACACTCGAAATGAAAATTGAAAATCTTATTTAGGACTTCACTAGTGGTACCCAGGCGAAGGCACTGCCTTGTACCTTGGTTTAATTAATTTAGATTTATAAGAAAGTCATTCATCAGTAGTATAATGAGCTTCGGTCATTGGTGCCTCTAATAAATACTTAGTAGGTATTATGTATTGGTTTGTTAAAAAAATAAAAAAAAACAAAAAAAAACAGTTAGAACTAAAGTTAAACCTTTCTTTAGCTTAGTATTATAAATATACTAATAAATATATTCATAAATATAATCGTTGCGAAAGTTAATATTTAGTAAGTAGATACCTAATTATTACGTACTAAAGTATTCGATATTAATACAGTAACAATATGGCACACGTATTGCAAATCGAGTAGATTGTAAATAAGTAGTAAATTTAACAAATTCTTTTTGACTAATATCATTTATAATAATATAATTATAAAATAAGACAAAGGTAAATCTATTCTAGTTACTTGTTTAAGAAAGGTCTGTTCAAGTCAAAGATGTTCTAGAAACATAAACATTGAATAGCTTTTAAATAATATAACAGGAAACATTCCTGTTTGAAACTGTTAACTTTTTTATAATAGCACTGATCATGTCTTCCATGACATGCATAATTTTAACTTGAAGTATAAACAATACAATTCATTGGTTAATGGAAATATGGTAAAATCGTGTGGTTTTAAATATAGGTATACCTTTTAATTTACATCATATAATATTTGTTAGTCGACTATTACAAGTACCACCCCTATTGTCTACTGCAACTACGGAACTACGCGAACCTATGAATTTTTGTATTCTACGAAAGGGTTCTAATGAGATCTGGCCAATGTAAACTGTTAAACTGGTCATTAGCTTTTTTCAGTGTGTCATGAAAATGTTAAGTCTATATGAAAGAAATAGGTATAGAATGACTGTGGCTCCAATTAGCCTGAAGTGATAGTAACAATATTAATCGATTCAGATACTTATGTCGCTCTGAATGCTACTTGTTCACCCAAATTCCAATGGCGTTCCACAACTACGCTGGCGTATCGTACGCTCAATAAACTACACTTTCACTAGTCTCGGTGGGGCAAATTTATCTGAATTGTATCTAACGGATACTGCGTTATAGATCACGTACAATACAACGCAGAGCAGACAGGCCATCATCAAATATATCTAGAGAAGGCGTGAACTGGCGGAGATGAGGAAGAGAATTCAATTAACTTTTACAGGTACTTTTGACGAGTCAACAATTTTATACTCAATAGGTTGACTCATAAGTCAACCACACACTGAGAAAATAATATATGTTGCTAAACTAATATATTGTATTTACAGTAGCAAGTAGGGGTGGATAAGTCATTTATTGATAGAAAAATCATATGTGCTAAATTTTATAGCCAACACTCGAACAACCTAATGCTGTTTGTGCATTGTGAAGTTACCTTAAGGATCTTCAGTTCGTTAGTTTTTTATGCATAATTTTAAGATATGTTTAAACTACTTCTAAATGTGTTATTTGTGATCTTTTTTAAAAACAAGCTAATAGGAATAGAATCACCATTTTGTGTTGTTAATAGGTTAGTCGTGATGGAAAATATATCCACTCAACATATTTAAACGTTTTAGATTTTAGATTCGTGTAAAATACTGATTAGTTAGTTAGTTGTAGTATTATATTCCAGGGTTGTCCAAGTGGAGACACGCACTAACTTGATGCACATTATCACTTATCATAATAACCGTGAATTAGAGTATCCACAATATTTTTTTAAATAATACAATAATTTTAATAAGAGCCTTTTACGGTTCGGTTTATGTAATTGTTTGTTGATATTTAAAAAAAAAAGAGCGTTTAATCATAATAATATGAGTGCAAATATTAAAACTTTTATACGATCGATAGATTTATCGGCCCTAAATTTTAAATATAAATTTGTACTTAATATTTTTATTTATATAATAAGAAATTAAAAACGAGATTTACATTCAAAATTTTAAATAATTATAGTGTGATTTTTGGAAATATTTTCAAGTAAAATATAAATAGAAGACGGAAAATATAGAAAGATGCGAGCTGCGATTGGACAGCCCTGATTAGCTTTTAATTGTACATTTGCGAAATGAAAAATAATGCTGAGCGTACAACAGTAGTTTGTAAATATTAATATATGACATTTCCATTAATGTACATGTTACATGTATTCACCATGTTACAGATTAGATTTAAATCGCTGATCATAAAAATGCGAAAGTAGCTAGTAACTTGTAATAGATGTACAACATGCTTCTAATTTAATTAGGTATATTTAGTCTGAACTAAAGTGAGTATGTCGTATGTAAATACTTACATAAAACTATTAGGTTTCACGTAATTTTTGTAATTGTAATTTTTGACCTGAACAATGAGATCGACTGATGGCAAGAGTGTTTTTTATATTGAGGTAATTAAACAAATGACAGAACTAGCAACACAATAAGTAGATACAATAGAATGTTTAGTATCAGCTGAATTAAAACTTGTAATTATCTTTGCACAAATTGAATTGAAGAAGAAAAGAAATCTGATATGGGCGTAATTTAAAAGTAAACATTTCAACACAAAAATAAATTATCTATCTGCCTGTCGTAATCGAACCCAAACCTCATCTCGATCGGCCTTGTTAGGCATACCGCGTTAGCATTAAACGTACTACCAACGAGGAGAGTTTATTTAAAAAAGTTTAAATTATAAAAATTATTGTCAAATAATATTCCTAATAGTTTCATGTAGGTTCTTATAATAGTAATCTAGTTATAGGATAACTAAATAATATATCAACAATTTCGACTAAAATATTAACTTATTACAGTTAATATTTTAGTCGAAATTGTTGGTACAGTTTACTGTACTTGGACAACTTACACTTTTTTGGCTGTACCTGAATTATCAACATTGGTATTGTATCTAAGTTATGTATTTAACATTCCATCATTAATGGTTGGCAACGTACCATTAACTTCTATAGGCGATGGGTATTTCTTCATGTTAAGGGAGCCATCTACTTGTTCGCTATCCTATAATAAAAAAGTAAATTAAACATTTCTCGACACCTGTGAGCAAAAAAATTTAAATTATAGCTCCATTGCATCCATGAATGGCCCAGTTGGGTGCACTAAGCTGCAAATGTTTCAAATTTACGCGCGCGTGTTTTACATAAAGTCTAATTTGTGTAATTTGTTCAGGGCTTCATCGATATTCAAATCTCAAAATCTTGAAACCAAAATTACTATCTATAAATATACATGTAATCAGCATCGGCCCTGGTCTTTGATTAGGGTAGAGCAAGATTGTTCAAAGCCTTATTCGACATTTTCATCATTTACAAATAATACCAGTACGTAGTTTACTGCACGCACTCATACAAAACTTAGATCTTTTGTAAAGGCGTAAGCAACATTTTATTACTTGCACTAAATTATTTATGAGACTTGGCAATTTAACGCCGCCTGTCACCTGGCCCCTAGAGCGAGAACTCCTCTTTCTCTCCTAACCAGGGCCGACGTTGTATGTGCATAATGATCCTTTTTGCATCTAAATGTTAATAGTGATGATAAACTTAAGACGATGCTGCAAGTGTAGATTGGAATAAAATTGTATAATTTTAAAGTCATCATTATCAGTCATTAATATTATTATTTTATATAAGTTTTTGAATTTTTCTTTACCACAATAATTATTAGCACAATAAATTTTTCTAAAGCACAATAATAACAGGATACGTCATGAACTAAATACTGATATAAAATTTTGATTATTCAGGCATAATGTTTTTTCTTTTATGGGAAGTTATAGTCATTTGCTTGACTCTTTTCCTGTAACAAATATAAATTCGACAAGTTTTATACTATATAAGCACATTCGTTAACTTTCATGCGGTCTTCCTGGTTTATGGATTATACTCGAAGGTCAAGCTGGGTACTCAGCTTCATCTTCATAATCCAGACTAATTTTGTTGTTTATAGTCTCTTTTCTTCACTGTGAAGATCCTTCAAACAATACATATTTTATTACATTTTAAGTTTTGCAGAATGTTCATGAATTTATCATCAATACTAACTTAGGTTAGAGGTAGTATTAGGGTAGATAGGATCTAGTGCCGATCATTATCGTAAGGAAAACGTTAGGTTTTTTGTGATAAATTATAAGTCGAATATGAAGTGCCAGGATTATAAAAAATTTAAAAATAAAAAAAAATTAAAATAATTAAAATATAAAAAAAGAATATTAGTTCTAGATTTGAGTAGTGATGCTGATGAACGGTAATGTTATAATAAAAATATGAAAAATGTTTAATTGTTATAAATATATTTAATTAGAATTGTAGAAATGCGGTCTTTTCTATTTCTAAAATCATATCCAGATAACATTGTTTAAATGTCGGTAGTTTGTTTATTTCCCTTCTACAATATAATTTTTGAACTTATTTCTTATACTTACATAAAAATTATGAATTTAAGTTAATAATGTGCATTGCATTTTTTAATTATGTCGAGCTATAACATGTGTTTATTTTGTAGTTTAAGATTTAAGTTTATAAGAATATGCCTTTGCCGTTGGTTCAATTACTTTAGCATTGATGATCAACAATAGTGTTCACTGAAATGTCTGTAAATGGACATTTATTCAGTTGCCTCGTATATCACCGATCACGTTGTCTTATTCTATCAAAAATATTTAGCATATTTAGAAATATAAAAAATCATGTCGTATATTAATTGCCTGTAGTTGATATTGAGAATTATAAGAATAATTATAAGAATTCAATAAAAATCAAAAAATAAAAAAAAGATAAAAGATGAGAAAAATAAAAAAATATGCAAGTAATGTAATGACCTCATAAGTTATTTTTAATATGCGTTAATTCTAATAGTTAAGTTAACATAAATATAATTATAATTATAATAAATAAAAGGAATGTATAAGTAACATTGATGAGCATATTTGTCATAAATACATACGATGTTTTGGTTCGTACTTCTCGCCTTAACATAAGTGATTATTAAAAGACTGTACTAATTACACACATAAATTAGGTTGTTGTAGTCATTTAGAGTCTATATGTAAGTAGTCGGTATATATGTTAAGATAAAAATGTTTAAAAATAGTTATTAAGTAGGATTATATAAGTTTTACATAAAAAGAAAAATAAAAAAAAATAGTTTTATAAAATATACGATAATTCAAGCTAATATTAAGAAATTGTTTGGACTTTTGAGGTTATACCATTGATTGCCTTGTTTGTTCTTTATTAAATGTAAAATTATATCTCGACTCAGTATGTGATGACGAAAATATTTAGGTTTTGAGTATAATGATATTCATTTAGCCATTTTTTTCCATACATATTTAGAAGTTATGAGTAAGAAAAGAATATAACACGAAGTTATTGAATGGTAATTTTGTAGGAGTAAATAATAACAGGTTTAACCACAATTCATTGTAACAATTATGCCACCGGGATTCAAAACATACACTACACAGATCTGTTATTAATGTCTCAAGAGTCAAGCAATTGCAAAGCGTTCTTACGTCATCAATTGTGACCTAAGAACAATCAAAATTATTTTCTTTAGATTATGGCGAAATAAGTAACTTGTTGACCACTTGCTTAAAAATAGTATAATATAAATTACTATAATTTGCTAAAAAATAGTTGACACAAAATATTACACAAATATAATGTAGGCATATAATTTTAGCTAGTAGTTGGCATGATAACTAATTTTAGCATTTATTTTGATTTGTTATCAGATCGTTTCAAACTTAACCTACCCAGGTTAAGTTTGTCGACGTGAAGTCGGAACTAACTAGTAAATATACATTTTCGCTTTAAATATCTACATACCTATAACAATGGGTCACGAAAATCTGACAAAGTTAGTTCATATGGAAAATAAGTGACATTTTTATATTTTTATATGAAAAGTTGTCTGCTTATTTGAAATATGCATATTGTTGCTCTTGGCTTTGATCACCTTGACCTCATTAGATCCAGAACGCGCAAGAGCCTTTACACCTTCATTATGCGGTCTTGACTTTTCTTACTCATACCTCAATTATAACGTTTCATTGTCGGTAGATTTATTTAAGATCACGTCGAATTTCCGTTTTTTCAGTAAACAACGTTAAAAGTATATAATTTTACTTAAAATTAATTGTTTGACAGTAAATTATTATTAAACTGACGGTGGTATAACCGCCAAAATTTTCAAGATATCATTAGTTTTTCGAGTACCTAATGTTAGATAACATTGTAGTTATGTAACGAGTAAGTAACACGATAGGTTCATTAATATTAAGACACAGGTCAACTAGGACCTTATACTTACTGTTATCGCAAGAAATCATATCCACTGCGCTTTTTGGCAAGTGGGGTTGTGGCCAATCTAATGTTAGACTAAGCCAGACTTAACTCTGCACTCCGGGATGTTCATAATTAAATAACGATTTTTTAGGAATCGTTGATTTAATCATCAAACGTCTCTGAATGAAGCAGTTAACATGTATGGTTAAGCAGGAGTTTGGTATAACCGACATTATTGATTGTAATGTGATGCGGGGAGACTTAGATAGTACTCGCCATACTTGGTAAACGGCCAGCGTTAATGTCTAATTACTATATCAAGCGCGGATATTATTTTTTATTATAACATTTTTTTCTATAGTTGCAATTTCCCTTTATTTGTCTTAAAATAATCTTGAAGGTCGGTGCTAGATGCATAAAAAAAATTTTCAGCAAAAAAGTTTTACAGCAAGACTTTTCGAATTGTTACTAATTTGTGGTTTTTTATGTTTGAAAAAAGGGGCCATTTATCATAGGCTGGTGAGTACACTGAAGATAACCGCAGGTTGTGCAATTATTCGAGAGAGTACTTCCAGCAGTAGTTGAGATAATAATGATGTTTGTCAATACCATGTGTAATATCTAGTAATCTGTATCCCCTACCTGAAACCTTTTCTATTTAATTAATTAAGTAAATCTTTTCAGCAAGTCAGTTTTAATATCGTTTTGCTATTGTAACCCTGTTATATTCTGTATCTCTTAACTTATTCGTACTCGTAAATTTCAACAAAAATGCACATCTTCAAAAATTAGGAAAATAAGGCCGATTATACAGTGAAATATTCTCTCTCGACTGTTTCGTTTGCAAATGTGTTGTACAGTTTCGGCACTATTATCGAGCCTAACATAAATAACATCACAACAAAATTACAAAACTGGACTTTATATATTGTCGGTTGAGAGAGAAATACTTTAACCACCACCATCAAATTTACATCTATAATTCGGTCTTTTATATTGGCACATTTGTTTATTATTTTTGTAATAAAATCTATCTCCCAGTACTTGTCTTTTATTAGGTAAACAATTCAACCTTTAGTCATTTTATGGAAAACGACCCGTGGTTGTACTTGTTAAGGACTTTTGTCTTGATAAAGTATGCTACTACAACGCGATTGTGAGGAGGATAAATAAGTATATTATCATTTTACTTAGAGGTCGAGTTCTGCAACACCAGGTATCACATTTTTCCTATTGCAATAGCTTGTAACTCGCGTGTTCTGGTTAGAAAGTAAGACTTTAAAATTCCACATGTCCAAATTTGCTAGTTGGTTAAAGCTGATGCGACACGCTTGTCAATACGCCTAACGAGTGCCCTGTTTGCCACCTTTGGTGTCTTCATCACTATAGGTGATGATTGTCCTTACACGAGGAGAATCATGTGCTTTTTGCTATACAATCAAATAAATTTCACACAACTAGCTTAAACGTTGATGCAAATAAAAATGCGGCTTTTCATATTTTACTCTGCTTTGACAGTAAATTTACCTAAAGATGCTGCGTATCGTATGGTTTCTAATGGTATGAAGTATGGAGCAAATAGGTATGAAGTTTCGAATTTTTGTAATATTTGTCTCACTACAACACGTGTACCTCCGATTGATGCATAAAATTTTTTTAGAATGGAAATCTAGTCCACTTTATGGCTTTTATGGACCTCTAAATATAGATTTAAAAAGTCAAATATATAATAAATATAATTTTGTTCATTGAATTAGTGTATATATACACACTTATTTTAAATCATAATGATCAAATTTGATCTTTCACATGGCATTCAACGCAGTTTCATGAGTTCACTATAGTGAAAAATAATAAATGAAAAAATCATGCCAATACCAAAAAATAAAAACAAAAAATTAATTTGAAAATAAACAAAATATCACTTTTGAATTAGGAATCTGTCATTGTTATATGATTTTCATTATATTTTTATTTTCACGCCAATATATTGAGAACAATTTTGTGATTTTAAAATGGAGTGGGGTGATGAAGAGAACCGAATCGCTGTAATTGCAATACATAAAGTAGGTGTGGAGCCAAATAGACTTTTTAAAATCCTTCATACGCTTGGTAAACCTCCTCTATTTGTGACGGAAAAAGATCTGGCCGTCCACGTTGTGATCGTATGAAAAAGGTGATTAAAGCAGTAAGGGAAAGAATTCGAAGAAATCCTGCCCGAAAGCAAAATATTTTAGCACCTAGAACCTATAAGAGGTGCACTGGTCATGTCTTAACTGATAATTTAAAAAAGAATAGGGTGGTAAAATCAAAACAACTACTTAAGTGGTACGCAAATTAAAAGGAGGTCACACAAAAATTTTGTTTATGGATGAGAAAATTTTTACAATTGAGCAATATTTTAACAAACAAAATGACCGTATTTATGTTGAAAGGTCTAAAGAGGCTTCCCAATTAGTTAACAGAGTAAAACGTGGGCATTATCTAACTTCAGTAACGGTTTGGTGGGGTGTTAGTATTAAAACATCAGCACGAATGGTAGTTAAGCCCGTTAACAACAGCTTCTTCATTAACTAAGAATTATCCTTTCAGCAAGATACGACGCCAGGTCATAAAGTTCGATCCACCCAATCTTGGTTAGAAATTACCGTTCCGGACTTCATCAAAGCTGAAGACTCACCGTCATCTAGTACAGATCTTAATCCACTGAATTATGATGTTTTAGAAAATAAGACTTGTTTTAAACGCCATTATAATTTGGAATCCCTAAAACAATCCATACGATTGGCAGTGAAGAATTTTCCCATAAAAAGAGTACGGGCCGCTATTGGTAACTGAGGTAGGCTTTAACATTAAGGGACTAATGCAGCTATTGGTGACCACTTCAAATAAGCTTTATATATTTTTATTACTTTTATATTAAAGTATTAAACAAATACACTCTAATACAAATAAATGTTACATGTTACGTACAATAAAAAAAATGTTTTTCTTTGTAACAATATTTATGGCAAGACTAAGTATAGCTTGATCTCCGACCGATGCTACTACGTTGTAGGTACGTATCACGTAAGAAGAACACGTCCGCATCGTAAACTAGCTCACAGTAGGTACTGCAATATTTTCATGGTATTACAATATATAATCACTGCCCCCCAGATGATGCGTTTCAAATCCTGTTCGAATTCATAAAAATAATGTAGAGAACTGGTTATGAATGTGATATCCGTATCACATTATGTAGGATCGATGAAAATAAAATATATACCTTTATAGTTCTTTCTAGCTATGCCACTTCTAGAGATTATCCCAATTAAAGAACTGGTGTCTCAAGTCTCGTAGTACCTACCACTGACAACTTTCATAGAGATCAAGCTATATTGATTTGATTTAAGGACTGTACTATAGATGACGCAGTCTGTTCGGTTCGGCAAGTGCAATAATGCAAGATTGCAAGATTGGTAACGACAACCTGACGAGCGTTTTGATGTTAATAATTTAGGTAAACAAAAGCCATTCCAATGAAAATTTTTACAAAATTGACGAGTTATAGAAAAGGAACTGCCATAAAATGTGTTTGCCTTCATACCACCTAGACTTAAACTCAATTGAGTTTGGCTAGCGTAAGTATATTAAAGAACGATTAGTACAAAAAGAGAGACAAATGTTCAATTTATAGAAATATAAGAAAATTCTATTTATAGATTCGAAACAAAGGTTGTTTATTATTAATGCTTGAGTTGAGTTGAGTGACCATAAAATTTAAGTAAGTGATGCATGTTAATCGGCTTAATACATTCCAAGTTGTTTATAACTGGAACTTTTACTTGGCAGTGTTTTTTCTATGTCAAGTAAAAATACGCGTTGCACCTCGTGTGCGTTACATATTATTCTTATCAAGCAGTATTATGGAATCTTGATTACAACAGCCAACCTCTTATATTATATGATATAAACAAACAATAAAGAAATGGTTGTTTACTTAAAATCATTAGATTTAATTATTTGAAATAATGTTTTAATAATGGCGTATACTTTTTAATATTATTTTTAATTTACTTTTTCCGTTATTTATATTATGTATATCATCAGGGCGAAAGAAGCGAGCCCTAACCTTTCCAGTCTGTGCACTCTTGTGGTACACTTTACTGGGATATAATCACACCCTTAGGTTTAAACTTAATTTAAATTCACGTAAGATTTATGTATAATATATATTAAAAATACCATTATATAAACATTTAATTCTTTTTATTGTTTTACTAAACGCTATTTGTCGAACAGTTACTAACGAAACGTAAAGCCATCTGCTATAAAACTACGGAGTTAACATCGTTGGGAATAGAATATGTATTTAAAAATAAGCTAGACTTTTTCGGTTAGATAAAAATAAAATCCATAAAATAAAAGGTATGTGCCCTTTAAACATTGCCTTAAAAAATATCTAGCAAAACTTTGCGAGGCCTTGCAAAGCTCCTGCTATTTGCTAGTAATAAAATTACAGAATTTTGTATATAATTTTGTGAGTTTGCCGAAAATAATCATTTATTTTGCGTATGTTTTTATAAACATCATACTCCACCTTAATTACTATAACAAATACGAGGGTAGAATAGGTTATACATAATAAAACTCTAACCCTGTCACACTGGATGCTCTATCTGGGCTGACACCATTGGAAACCTGTCAATCAATAAAGGATGCAGGTGAAATAGATCATTGCGGGGCGTGGGAGGGTGAAGAGCCCTAAAGGGAGGTGGGAACTTGCTGCTCTGCAATAATATATACATATATATTCCCCGTTTATTAATCGCGATTTTCTTATTTTTTATATTTATTCTAACATTTATATCATTAGTAGGAACAATATTTGCCACGTCAGCTAGTATAATTAGTCTTAGTCATATGTCTTTTTTTTTAAACTACTAATAATAATAAATCATCTATTTCAGACCATTATATATCCATATTTTGCCAGTAATAACTACAAACACATCAATTCATTAAGCCTAGTGAATAAATTAAAATGGTATCTTAGCTATATATAAACGCATGTTTAAGTGATACGCTTTGTGAGTTAGTCTCTTTAGATGTGCTAGTATGCAATAGAACCAATGGCAAGTATACGACAAAGTCTTAGTTACATAACAATTGTACATATTTTATAAAATCTATAAATTAATAAATAATATACAAAATAGCTGATGTAAAACTAATGTTTAACGTGTTTAAACAGAACAGTAAAAGAATATTATTTTTCACAGATTTTGTAGTCAAGGTGTTGTTATTTTATTTGAAAAAGAAAACAGTAATAAAAAAGGATAAACAACTTAATATAACTCTAAATAAATTCTTGTAAGATTACTTTGTTTTTGATTGTAGTCACTGTACTGATTAACTAAAGTTTTATCAATATCCCTTTTAGTAATTTTAGAAATAATTAACAAAAACAATCAGTTGTATATTTCAGTACATTTCATCTACAAATATTGTTTATTTGATAAAATAGTGTATAAATATTTTAAGCGTGTATGAATAATAAACTTAAACTTAACATCAATAATTAGATTTGTGGCTATGGGCACTACTAATTATATTTTTTATTTATATATATACAATTTTAAGTTACAAGCAATATAATATTATATAAAAATATTTAATATATTAAAACCACTTTTCCCTAATGTGTGTTTGCTGTTCCATCTATTTGAGTAATTCTTCTTCTGCTTTTATTTGGAATTGTTTGTTTTAGTCTCGTACATAATATTTTTCATGAGTAACAACGTTTGTATGACAGATTTCGAAAGTAAACATTTGATTTTACTAATTACAAATGTGTAATGTAAAAGGGAGGGTTTGATTCTAGTCTTATTTAATTATATGAAAAAGTACACAAAAGTTACTGTTAATGCTTAATTTCTTAATACTGGTTGCCAATGACGACCAAAACTATAAATCAATACAGGCTGGGAGGAGGGAATGCATTTGCACCCTTAGGTAAGACTAGCCCTGATATCTGGGCTGCGAGCGAGGCCTAGATTTGTACATATAGATTTTCATCTATATTGCATGCAGGTGAAGGTGGGGAGAAGGGGAAGTCGAAAGGGTATGACGGGAAGCTCTGTACATGCCATTTGGATTCGGTCATTTTAGTTGTTATGTTGTCTTTGATTTGAGTAATGTTTTTAAATATATTTGTACTTTTATCACAGTGATTTAATTTAATCTACCAACTACTGATTAGTTATTTTGTTGTGTTAACAACTGAGTATATTTTGGACAGTGTTTGGAATGTGTTGTATACTTAGTGATGTTTGTGTTATTGTAGTTTATTGTTTTCCACATTGTACTGTTCGAAAATAGCTATAAAGTGCATTTTTCCAATTGCTTAAGAAGTACTTAACAGTTTACTGGGGTATGTATTTTATTTAGATAAGGCTATTTCTGTATTATTTTAAAGCATGAGTATAAACCGAATGGCTATTATTACACACATTGAAGATGTTTTTTTGTTTTGCCATCTCATGCAACATGCATAACAGTGCAGCCTTTACAGATTTACAGATTGAATGAAATTAAAAAAAGAGATCCAATTTTGTCATTTTAGATCATAGCCATAGAGCTGGTAGCTGTAATTCTTGTCTCTTTTACAAATCAGACAGATACTAAACGAATTTTTCAGTAATCTATATAATTACTCAATGACTAAACATTTTTCTAACATGGATCTTGTTAAAACTCAAGAACGCTTAATAAATTGAATTTATTGGCCAATTGTGCCATTGCCATCCTGATTTAGGTAGTAAGATTCGGCAACGTCTCACTGGGTCTAGATACCACCACTTTACCTATTCCTCTTGTTGTAGTCTGCTTTTTTTACCCTTGTTAAGTTATATAGAACTTTAGTGCCTGTAGTTGCTTGTGGAGTTCTCCTTATTGCTACTTAACAATACTAGGAACAATATTTGCCTGGTCAGCTAGTATAATTAGTTTTGGTCATATGTCTCTTTTTTTTAAAAAGTACTAATAATAAAAATAATTAATCATTTCAGACCATTATATATCCATATTTTTGGTAGTTATAACTACAAACACCTCCCGCCTCGTGAATATAATTAAAATGGTATCTTAGCTATATATAAAGGCACGTTTAAGTGATACGCTTTGTGAGTTAGTCTCTTTAGATGTGCTAGTATGCAATAGAACCAATGGCAAGTATACGACAAAGTCTTAGTTACATAACAATTGTACATATTTTATAAAATCTATAAATTAATAAATAATGTACAAAATAGCTGATGTAAAACTAATGTTTAACGTGTTTAAACAGAACAGTAAAAGAATATTTATCTCAACATTTTCGTAAAAAATAAATGTACACACGAACACTACAGATATATATGGTTTCCATTTTAAAGAATCTAACAATTAATAAATAAGAAATATCTCTTGTTAATAATACATGTATATATGAAGTAATTCATTATTTTCTGAGTGTGTATACCAGAGGTTCATTACTGTGTAGTCTGTAAATTATCACCGTTTGATCAATACGGGATGCACATGAAACAGATAGATTGCAGGGAAGGGGATGCGCGAAGGGCTATGAAGGGAGGCACCAAGGTACTCTAGATATTCCCGGGCTGCATTCATTTGTGAGCTGGGACTTTATTTGCATGTAGCCTCATTAGTTGTGTCTCTTTGATTTGTAACTTTGATGTTGTAAAAAATTTTAGTTACATTTTTTTGATAAGTTTTCTTTCAAAACTGTGTTGTGACTTTATTTAAATCTAAAATGATGTGACATTTGTGAATTTTTGATTTATGTGTGTGTGTGTGTGTGTTTGATATTTACTGGGTGAGTGATATGTTACTGTTGTTTGAGTCTTTGTTAAATTAACTTTTAGCACAATTAGAATTTTAAAAACCATTAAGGCTTTCTACCCGAACAATACAAAAAGGGGTAAGGTTTTTAAGGGATATCTAAGTTTTGGGTATTACATTTTTATAGCATTAGTTATTATAATGGTAAGCGACAACCGTCCAATATACTTGTTTTGATAAGATCTTATAAATATTTTGCCTTCCTTTTGGCGGAATTTTAAAGTCACGTATTTTTAACCGGTTTTGTAGTGTGAGTCATTGTTAGAGTTAGTTTTGTTAAAATTGCAGTTATGAATCGATCAAATAAATTCATATTAAAATTTATTAATTTTCATTTATTAAAAGAATAAGAAATAGTTGAAACAAAATTACAATCAATTGGCATGTTCATCTTTGAGTAAGAAAGTAAGTTTTTGCAAGGAATAGTGTATGTATGTTTGTTACACGAGTCAATGCGGAACATTAGAGAGTGCTTGCTATACGATCGAAAAAAAATCTGCCTAATTTTTTTAATTCAACATTATTATGTTTAATAATACACTTACGTAATATCTAACATTTTTTAGTAATCATCAATGATTATTAGGTCCTTGGAATTATTAATATAATTATACATTACATACAATTATATGCTATAAACAACAAGGCTGAAGAAATATATTATCTATCTATATAAATTAAAGTCACTTGCCACGTTGTTTGTTTCTTGCTCCATCTTTTTGGCTAATTTTTGTTTGTAAATGCAATTTTTAGAACAAAATTTTTAGAATAAAAAGTTTGAGTTTAGACATTTCTAATGTGTAATGTAAAGGGGAGATTTGATTTTATCCTTATTTCAATTTGTAGATTCGAAACAAAGGTTACTTATTATTAATGCTTGATTTTTGCTCTGCTTGCCATTGGTGACCTGAAACTATAAATCGATTTGAAGTGCGAAGAGGAGCGCGCATGCATTTCCACCCCCAGAGCGTTTGAGGTCTAGATTTGTGCTTATTGATTTTTATCAATATTTGATGCAGGTGAAATAGATATATTGTAGAGTTGGGGAAGTACAAAGGGTACGACGGTAGACACTGGACAAGCCATTTGAATTAGGAAATTTATGTTGTTGTGTTGTGTAAGATTTGTATATTTATTAAATATATTTTTAATCTTTCTTATATTAGTATTTTAATTTAATCAACTGACTACTGATTAGTTATTTTGTTCTATTAGCAACTGTCAGTTTTATTGGCAGTGTTGGAAATATTTTGTCTCTTTTATCAATCCATGTCTCGAAATTTTATATCTTCAAAATAAGACTATTGAAAATAGTGTTTTTTTTAAGTATTGAAGAAGTGAATATTCCATTTTTCTGGGAAAGGTATGAGTGTAAATTTCTTTTGACTATTTTTGAAGTATAGATATGAATTAAACGACTATCGTAATCTATTATATTATAACATATAATGCGTCGAAGACGGTAAATTACCGTTGCCCTCCCATATAACATGTGTAGTAATGCAACCTTTACAGATTGAAGGAAGATTGAGGTTAGATTCAATTAGTTGTTTTAGATTGTAGTCGGAGAGCTGTTTGCTATCATACGTTTTCTTTTCGCGAATTTTTAAATATTCGATTTTCTGAATATTTCTGTAATCCACTTTTGTACTTAATGATGAAAACAATTAGTGTTCATTCCTTAATACGTTTAGTGTAAAACATAAAAGAAAACTGTATAATCGCCTCTGTGGCCTAGTGGTCCAGTGTCGGATTTGACTGCATGGGTTCGATTCCCGGGTCGGGAAATTCAAAAATATGCCTTTTCAGTGTTCTGATAAAAACTACATGCCCGGTATTGGAAAGTGCCTGGTTGGCGATGGGCTTCCCACCTATCACATTGTGGGACTTAGTATTTGCGACTAATCGTGGGTGCACTCGTACTTCTGCCTAGCCAACCTCTTCGGGGATATGGGCGTAAACATACCTTTTTTACTTAAACTGTATAAAAACATTAGGGATAAATCTTTGGGGTTCAAATTATTTTTGAAATCGAATTGAATTTTGAGTAAAATACAAAATACTTTTTAGTCTTCACTTTTTTGCTGCCAAACACTAAAAATTATCGTCAAAAATAGTTTTTTTTGTATTGGGATATTTGTATGTATTGAATTTTTTTTTATCTTTCATTTTCGGCCAGGTATAAATTTCAACGGTAAATATTCAATTTATAAAAGAATTACGATATCTAAAGGGAAAAACAATTAATTTCATCGGAAAAAGTACTTAAAACGTAATATTAAAAATTTCAAATTGTTGTAACTTTGTTATTAACAAATTTAAAAAAAAACTCTGAAAGTAAAGTATACGGTTCGCGAAATGATTCAAAAAAAAAATTGCAAATATATGAATTTGTTAAATAGTTCTGATTTTTTTTATTGAAATTATCATCCCTTACGTTTTAGCCACCCTAATGTCATCTGGGGAAAAAAATCATAAGGACCATTTAGATGTAAAATTTTTAGCTCTACAACTTTTGTATGAAACTTTTTTCTCTAACACCAACGGTTTTTAAGTAATTTCAAAAAAACCCCTATTTTATTTTTTTTCAACCCCTTTCCGGGGGGTTGAAACAAAATCTCTTGTATACATCGTTTGTGGACACATTAAAGTTAATTATATCAAAAATTCAGAACATCCCCCCAAAATTTTGATTTCATCGACTATTTTCTTGGACTATATGTTAGACTAGCTGATCCAGCCGCTTTGTTGGACTGGACCATTTGAGACCTGGAAATATATATATATATATATATAAAATCAAACCAGTTGAAAGTTAATTTTTTTTTTCACTAAATTCCTGTGGACTGCGTTTGAATACGAATGCTATAGTGACACTATTATGACGTGTGTGAGCGAGACAGACAGTGACAGTATCGTGTCTTGTATGAGCGAGACAGATAGTGAGGCCACCATGATGCATCCGCCGTTTTGTGTTGTACTTCAATACGTTATGCTTCTTCGTTTACTACGCATCTTTCTCGATATTTTTTAAAAAGCCAATATTTTTTAAATTATTTTTCTTTTACTTTTCTGATAACCACCATCAATTGGCCTATCGCCTATATATATGCATATTGCCGTGACCACAGTGATTTTGAATGTCTTTTTTGTCAATAAATAATTATTAGCAATTTGACGATATAACGCCGACATAGCAAATGTAGTTAGTTATACATGTACTGTTTAAATACAAGAAGAATAAAACAGTACATGTGTTTTAGAGTTCCCATGTTTGTAATCTTATAGTAGAAGACTGGTCGGCAGTACCTACCTACCTCTACCTTTTCTGTTTTTTTTTCGGATTTGTCCAACAATGTTATGTACCGAATCCAAATATCTGAGCTATACTTCTATCTAATTATCTAAAGAACACATTAGTACAAGAATCCTTCAAAAATCGTTGATGTGTTTGTAGCCTTTTGCACTTATTACGAACACACATATTATACCGGAGTTATAGGCATACATTTACATATATATTTTTTAATTGTAGGTTGGTGAAATCTTCCGCGAGGCAGGGACAGCCTTCAACAAGTTATCAGAAATGACAATGTTATTACATCTAATAGGAGACTCACAGCCTGGGTAAGCATAGTGTTACATATGTTCACGCTAATTTCCTTACAGAGTAGGTGGAGAGAACGGAGAGATAGTTTTCCCTACTACAGGATTAGTGTTGAAACTCACACATATTGTTAGAAACACGAAAGTTTCGATCAATATTATAAATGTGAACTTCATCTGTAATGATGAACTAATTTAACTAGTATTATATACTTATGTATATCTAGCGATTAGAACAATCGACGTAATCAATCACAAAGCAATAAATTATTTCGCGACGTAGAAACATATGAAAGTGTCTTAGTTGGTAAGAGCGTGCCGGCCAAAGGTAAGGTCGCTTGTTCAAATCCAGACGTGTCAAAATGTTTCTTTGATGAATTTTAAAGTTTTCCCTAGCACGGAGTAAGTGGCATATATATAAATAAGTACGTTCATAATCATCAATATTGTAGGGGCAAATGGACTGATGAAGAAATAGAGATGTTGCGTTCGTGCGTACACCGATTTGCAGTCGACCTGAACAAGCTTAGCCAACACATCAAAAATCGGACTGTGTAAGTAATCAATTTTTATAGCATACGTAAGATATGGACAAAACGCGCTGCGAAACAGAACAATGGAACTAGCCGCGTTATCAATAATAATATACTAGCAGTTTTCTTTGGTATATTACGCGTAGGTCCAATCCACAGGGAAATTGAGATAAATGTGCCCATGTCAGTCAAAAATAATGTAGCTCTCCATTGATTAAGTATTTTCACGCCCATATCCCCGAAGAGGTGAGCAGACAAAGGTGCACCCACGATTAGACGAAGATACTAAGTCTCACAATGTGATAGGTGGCAAGCCTACAGCCAACCCCGCACTGTCCTAACCCGGGCATGTAGTAGGCACCGGACCACTAGACCACAGAGGCGATATATTCCAAAGACCACTTTCTACAAAATCACAAACTTACAAACTTTTTATAAAATTAAAATTGTAGGTCGTAATGTATTATGACAAGGCTAACACAAGCGTTTATTGCGAGACATAAATAAACTTAAAAAATTAATGCAAATTATCACAATTTCGGAACTCATATTCCTACGCCACCAATGAGTATTTTAATTTGGAAGAATTGTAAATTATCACTACTGGAAACTTAGTACTTAGTACAACACTAAGGAGTACTTTCATTAAAAAAATAATTGAAATTATCAGAATTTCAGTACTTAAGCATACACGATGCTAAATAATAGTTTAGTTTACACAGTAATGTAAATTATCACAATTTCAGAACAAAACGCGCGCGACACTAAGGGGTACATGCTTAAGTTTTAAAATTATTGCAAATTATCACAATTTTAGAACTCCAAACACAGACGACACTAAATTGTACTTTGATTTGAAAAGTAATGTGAGTTATATAAATTTCAGAACTCAAATACGCACGACACAAGAAAAAAACGTTTGAGGAAGCAGACTTACCCGTGCGGCAGGTAAGCAGTACGGTGACCAGTCTCTCACAGCCGCAGGCACCACAGGTAGTGTTACCACACTGCGCCATCAGTCAACCGAGCGGGTTAGGAAAAATCACTTTTTCTAGTTTTTGTATTATTATTTATTTGTTTGAGTTAGTGAAGTTTGAATTATTTTTGTACACCGCACTGTGCTCTATGCACGTTAGAGCTTTTTCGTTGTTAGTATGCTTATGTTTTACTATCGGTGTATCTTATTTCGTTAAAAATATTTTTGCGTTGGTAAAAATAGTATTATATGAAAAATCACCGAAAGGAAAGGCGGAGGTATAACACAATCTATGCATAATATATAGTTAAATAAAACTGGGTTGTCTGTTCGTAATGTCAAACTGCAAGTGCGTGGGACTTCTTTGTATAGGCGTGGAACCTACATTCGACCTAAGAAATATTTCATAATTATTGATTATGAAACAATTTAGGAAATGGCTAACTTATCACAGAAATATATCGAGATAGAAGATGGGTGTTCGGCGATTCGTGTGAAAACCGAGCGTGTACCATTTTTGCAAGCAAAGACTCGACCTTAAAAACATGCTTGACGCAACTAGGTAGTTTTAATGGCTTATTTTCGTATTGATAGCTTTCCATGCGCATCTTGTTTGGCACAGGAAATCAAAGCTTCAATAGAAAACAGCCTTTTTAATTTAACAGCCAACTGCTGTTTTAGTGAAAATAATACACAGCAATAAAATAAATCTTTATAAATAACAATATATTTGTCGCGACAAATAGTATTTACCGATAAAAGGAAATACCTTTAATATAACTGAACAATTCGACGACTCATTTGGTTTATAAAATCTTACGAGCAGACTGAGCTTCGCATCAAGCAACAAAGTGTTCTGCCGTTCTTTTAGCCACGTGAAATACTTACACTCTTACTACATTTCTGCGAACTTAAGTTGGTTTTAAGCCATATATTTGCTGAAACGAAGCAATTTACGGCACTTAAGTTAAAGGAGATAAAATGCCGCTAATGTAAATTTATACACTTTTTACAAAAAAAGTGTATAAATTTACATTAAGTGGAAGTGGAAAAACGTGGAAAAGTAGCGAAAGATTTTCAAATTTTTACTGCGTTTTTCATTGTAATTTAATTTTTGGTTCCTTCTAAAAGCATCCAAAACATCAGACTTTCTTATTAAAAAAAAGTATTAAACATTAAAAATTAAATTAAAAAAAGGCATTGTCAAAATGTTGCTGTTTCTTTGAATTACCATATTTTACTTTTATACACGGTTGAGTAATTTCTTTAGTAAATTCATATTTTGATTCTTGGACTAGAATTGGCTAACCTTGTAAAGGTTTCATTGTGATTCAATAATATCATTATTGATTTTAATATTTTATCTTTATTTGGTTAGCTGAAAAGTATCAGTTTATATTTGAATAACGTATTACCAAATAGTTAATGTCTCTTGACTTAACAAAATCTACTTAATGAGTGAGACATATTTATTGTTAATTAAAGAAAAAGTTGCTCATTCTAAGGTAGATATTCCGGTGCCAGTCCGCCATGTTTACAAATTTTTCAAGTTGTTATTGAAATGTACTTACATAACTTGACCTCCCTTGCTACCTCGTTCGAATTTTTCATAGTTTGTTTGATTAAAGGCGCACTTAATTATTATGAACATTTTTAAAACAATTGATGCAATCATTCTCAAGCGATGCGCTTGTGCAATGTTAAAACAAGCCATATTATTATTGTAATTTTTAAAAATAAATAAAACCGTTTTACCCATATTCCGGAGGTCGAAGAGTTGCAACGCACTAACAAAGGCAAACAGTGTAGTTTCATGAGGTGATGGGCAGTCAACCTTCCGAAAAGTCTTGGATACCTAGTACTAACTGGCAGTATCAGAAATTTAGTCATTTTATATGAAGGACCTCTTACGATGAATCTTCGTTTTGTCTGGTTAGCTGCTTTCACCTCATCGTTCAAGGTGTACTGATTGAATCTTTGGTTTCCTCGTGGGTAGAGTAGATAAAAAGCAATAACAGTAGTACTTGACCTTTATTAGGTATTTATATTGCAGTTTAGCGACCGAGCTCGAATGATAATATTTTTAACCTAACCTAAATGCCTTTTTTCACGTGAAATGAGATTATAACGGAGTCTACACTTACACGGTCAATTTTAATAGTAAAAGTCTATCTAAATACAAACATTCAGTGATAATTACATGTAAACAAAAACAATTCAATGGATTTTATTTATTTTTCTTTTATTAGAAATACAATAAATTTTTTAGGTTATTGTAAAAAGTCACAGTAACTATTTTTAAACACAATGATGTTTTTTTATATCTGTGAAAATGTACAGTAACGGGTTTAGATTATGTTGTTTGACACTAGGTTCTCTCTTGGGGGATTTAGCATAAACAGATTAAAATTATATTAACAAAATTATAATTGCCTTGGAAAGAAATTTTAATCTTAAATTTTTTCCTACCATATACATTTTAAAAGGTAATTTATATTTATTTTAATATTATAGTTAGTAACGTTTATTTATTTGGATTGCTGTATTATGTGGTAGCTTTTGGCCTTTTTAAGTTCACTATGTTGAGCTATTTATTTGGTTAAAAATTGATTAGTTTATTCTGCCGTCAATAGCATAGTTGCAGTAAGTCGGATTTTTGGCAAAACTGAGTTAGATATATAGCCGTGATCACGATAACGAGATCTACATTTCTATCTAACCCATTCGTTTGTATAATTTTTAAATCTAAATTTAGCAATTAACATTTTACACTAAGTCCAGCGTTTTTGGAACTTCACCAAGCATGATAACAGTGGGTATACTTACTGCAAAAGTTTTGTTCAAAGCCTCTCGGCCAAACTACAGTATGACATCTATACCATTAATATGTTAAGTCATCACTATTATAAAAATTTTATGTGTACCGAGCAAATAAACACTAAGAAGATATACTGTTTTGGTCCTTAGCAGTTTCCCAATATTTACTAAATTAGTAGTCTACTCTTAAAAACGGTATGCTGCCGTACTGTAATTATGTTTAGTAGATGTCATAATCATTACCTTCAGGTTATATAAAATACAGACAGTAAGATGCGATAGAACATTTATTACTAAGTAACGACCCAAACAAGGGATGCGGATAATACTTATCACAAATACAGTTTTATGCGATATTGCATTCATTTTATGTAACGTGATCAGATCTAACGTAAGGTTACCTAGTATAATGATAGCATGTAGCTATCCTTTGTTCATTTTGAGACAACAATTGTGGCGAAAACGTTCAGTGTATTTATTACAAGAACAGTAAATTAGCTATACTGTACTCATACTTTGGAGTACATACATATTGAATGGTCTTACAACTTATGATAAAGATTGTAGGTCATTTTTACCCTATGCATGATTAGCTGCGATAAACTGCTATGTCATAAATACATTGCACTAAAGTTCCTTTTCTGAAAATATAGTGTCATTGTAACTTAACTGACATTCAATTCATCCTATAA
Organism: Emesis aurimna; assembly: GCA_018236585.1. Taxonomy (NCBI): domain Eukaryota; kingdom Metazoa; phylum Arthropoda; class Insecta; order Lepidoptera; family Riodinidae; genus Emesis; species Emesis aurimna. The sequence goes on along the minus strand of DVZB010000001.1, from coordinate 7,375 downwards.
TATAAGCAGTAACTTGATCAGAAAAAGAATAATTCCAATGTTTGGTCCTCGTATACCTACCATTTGCGGCTGTGAGGTGGTAGGCAGCTGCGCGGGGGTGTGCGGGGTTCATTCTGTATCGCGAGCGAGCACCACGAGGCAGGGGACCCAAAAGAGTACGAATAGTTGCTGCATAGTTTTTTGAGGGCACGGCCGCGTCGTTTGTCACCACGTTGGCGCGCAAATGGTAAGTAAGATTATCATACCCTGACTGAGAATGTCTCTTATTTTCACGTAAATAAGCAATTACCATTCTGACATCCGTAACATAAGTTCTAAAGCTCCGTATCGCAAAGTAAAATCAATATGTGAGATGTTGTGTGGGAAATTTATTATTATTGATATATATTTTTTTCAGCGTAACAATGAGTTCTTGGCGGCAAGACCGAATAATGTCCAAAGTACGGCAAGCGGTAGAAGATTATCACGATCCTGAAACTGTATCTAATTTACTATGCACCGAGGTAATGCCCACGTCACCTAATACTAGCAACTCAGTTGTGGAAAATTCAGATTTGAGTAACAATGATTTGAAAAATGATTGTATTTTGAAGCTATGTCGCAAAAAGATCGTCGAATTTGAACCTATTAATATAAATTCTATTATTATTGAAAGAACCAACTCTGATACGGAATCTCTAACAAGAATTACCCCTGAAAGATGTATTTCACCAAGAAAGTCATGTACCATATCATCAGTATCAAATGTATATGATTATTTTTCTGATAATGAGGATGATGATTTATCCAAAGATTTCGATTCCGATGACAGTGTAAACGACAAAACCTATTGTGTTAATGAAGAACTGGACAATACTGATTTAGGTACTTCCATTGAAGAAAACGATGTAATAAAAGAACGCAAAATCAATACCAATAAAATAAATAACCAAATAAAATGTGATAAACGTGATAAAATTGAAATAAATATCCAAGATTTAGAGGACCAATTAGACCAACAAACAAATAACAAAAACATACGATTTGAAACGGAGACAGTTAGATGTGGTTTACAATAAGCCATTACTGAAAAGGATATCATTCAAGAAACAGACGATAACATAACAAACAACGAAGAAAGACAAGATACATCCATATTTCTTAAGAATGATAATAAGTAAATGAAACTATGAAAACTACTGTGACTAAGACAGGTACTATAGATGAAAGGAAAATAATACATACTGAGAGTGTTTGATAGAAGTTCTAAGAAGTCTTGATTTGAAGAATAGTTTGAAAAGTAAAGCTACGTACCTAACTTCAATTATTAAGTTTTACTTACATTAATATATGTGTTTTTTAAATAATTACTATTAAAAAGACTGATTATTACATATTAAGTTAACTTGAGTGGATTGGATTGTAAGAAAACTTAATTCTTGGTTGTGCCAATTGTTTACTGGGAAGGCTGATTCAATAAAATAAAATAAGAGAGTAATTGTATGTGATTAATTTTCAAATATATTAGTAAAACCTAGTTATTATTGTTTTATTTTCAAAACCAGTTTGATAAAATAATTCTTATAAAATGTTTAAATTTATATGGCTACTTAGCATACATACAGTAAGAAACATACTTACTGTGTTTATGCTATGTTCCGTATTAGAGAGTTTTTAGGAGATACTTAGTTTAACAAAAGTAGTGAATTTATTTTGAGTTTCAACTGCTCGGTACTGGTTTGTAAATCAGTAATACATAGGTGCTAAGATCCTCTTTCATTTAATGCTACAATCACCATGATCCGAATACAAACAAAGGATTTATGGAAGACTTTAGTACTAAAACTTTAACCACGTTTTTCTCCAAACTGTCTAAGCCGTACTTACTGTGAAAATGCTATTGACGGCAGTATTGCTTTGCTAAGTATAAAATGCAACGTTTAATAGGAATACCTTTTTGATTAGAATATACCTTTAATTTAAATAAAAATACTTTATTTCGGCTTCTGGCAGAGATTAGATAAATAATTTAAATATTTTTGTCCAGTGCTCTGATATATTTTAGATGAATCCAGTTGTTTTTTGATTCAGTTGGTATTAAAAAGGTTATTCCTATCAAATTGTGTTTATTAGTTTCGTTTATTGTGGTATTTTAAGCAAGTAGTTAGAAATAGTAATTTTTAATTAAAGTTAATGAATTAAATCAATTAGTAATAAAGTCTACGAACAAAATATAATGGATATTAATAACTTGTAATATCCCTTTGAAAAATGTCTATTAATATATGTGTATTATCTGTGTATACAGCGAACAGTTATTATTAAATGATCTAATCACTACGGACCTTAAAGTAAACAATTATTTGTAAGAAACATACACTTTTTCATCTCACCCTCTGATCTGTCCGATATTATATATATGTCTGTCTACCTATAGGTGTATTATAACATGAAACACATGTTACAGGTCACTTATAGACTCACTTTCTGTGCATGTTTCTACATCGATTAATGATGTCATAACAAAGATTTGTCAATTATCTACGTTTGTATGTTTGTAGTAAACGTACTGTGGACGGAGACTAAGTAATATATTTCGCATATAAAACATATCTACTAGTGACATATATGCGATCTCTCCATAATAATACAATGATGTACCTCATAATATCAGTGACGCATCTCCTCCGTATAGGGAAATCCCAGTGAAATAAATACTTTATTTCTATTGCAAAAACATCTGTAAGGCCGATTTATGATTTAATTTGAAGATACGATTCTTGCTGCCATATCATAACATACCTACATTCGACTGCTTCGTTGGTCAAGTGGTTAGCGACCTACGCGATCAACGGGGCCCGGGTTCGATCTCCGGCAGAGACAAGCATTTGTGTGATGAGAATTTACAACTATTAGGGTGTATATAAATTATATTTGAATTTGTATTTGTATGTATGTATTAAAATCGATGACTAAAACATTTTACAATTTATCATAAGTAAAAAATTTACTTACTTTGGAGTTAGATCAATTCGTGTATTCATATTATTTATTCATAATTTTTAATTTGTAAAAAATTGTTCATTTAAGAACAATGAGGTCATATACACTTGCTAAATACAAAAACAAATTTAATCTTATTTTACATAAACTCTTTGGAGAGGCTAAGCCTTTTCATGGATGGTTCAAGAACAAGTTTCAAGAAATTCTAATCATAATAATTTTTTTGTGATCGGCAAATAAATGTAATTAAAACAGAGTCCCAATTCACGTACTTTAATTGCGATCAAATTAAAACGACTCTTACACATTTTCAAAATACATACGTTGTTGCACAACTCAACCTCGTATCGTGAACTTACATGAGGAACAGCTCTTAACGCTTCGTTTCGATTGAAGTTGAATTTCGTGAAGAGAGACACAGAACTGTTGTATTTAAATTTCGTGTTGATTTCATTTTTTTCCATTCGTTGACCTACAAATATGTGTATAATCACAAAAAAAACTTTACACTGACCTAAAGGTATAAAATATGTACTAAAAGAATTCAAAAAATTTAAAAAGGGACTTTGCGAACGCATTATTTTTGTGTCGTTTGATAGGATAGCAAAGAAGCAGGCCTCTTTCCCTTTAATGTTAAGAGTGTTAAGTTCCTATCAATGTATACTGGAGTATTTATTTTGTTGCCAGCTTTGATACATATCGGGTGTATTCTTGATGTTAATTATTATGCTTGGCGAGCGTACCACATATAAGTATTTAGTTCTGGTGGTAAATGTTCATTGGCTATTGAGTTTCACGTAAGGTACTTATATACGGGAAGTTTACTAAGCGAGCGAAAACATTTTGTGTATATTGCGAAACATTGTTTTTCCTTTTCAATGTGTATAAAAAAAATGATATAAAGCGAATTTCCGATATTTTAATTGTAATAATCGTATTGTCTTCGTGTTGATTAGTTGTTTTATTGCTAGGCGTATCGTATAAGGCAAGGAAGGGCGAATACGTGTCTTTGACGTGAGTACCGGGTTTGGTTCCACCATCTTATCTTTTTCTGTTGATGTTTGTCTTTACCGTATTCCATTTTAAAAAGTAAGCCAGGCAGTAACATTATGCAGTGAAATTTAACATTGACAACGCATTTAACATCTTTGATTTCTATAGGCGATAGTTGTATCTTTCTATCAGGAAAGTCCCTCTGCTTGTATGCTATCCTAAGATATAAAAATTATACGAACGTATGGATGTTTAAGTGGAAAAGTCACCACAATTGACTTGAAACTTTACACACAAATAAACAGACTTTGCCACTGCGATGCCATGTTTCTAAAATTTTTGTAGATCTTTATAATAAAATATTCCTTTGAAGTAGGTTATTTTAAAGTTCGTATATAAAATTAGGTACAAGCAAATAGACCAATCATTTTCAACTCAAGATTGAATTCATTTACATGTATAAAGCGAACTCTGCTATATTTTATCAAATGCGATGCGATAATTAAATAGACATTAATCATTTTATTTGAAATATTTTTACAGAATGCACAGTAATTTTAAATACTTGAATTAGTTTTCATTATGTGACAGGTGGTCACAAGCTCACCTCTTTTATTGATGAAAAATATAATATTCTTCTATTTCTGTTCATAGAATAAGATCAACTATATAACAGTCTCTACGCACATTACAAAATATAAATTATATCTAGCTTAAATTGAGGCTGATCTACAGGCGAAAATGCAATCATACTTTAGTATACAAATAATTATGACGACAAACGCGGGGATTTCTTTAATTGAAATTATATCACGTATAATTTGGTATTTACTGAGATAACATAGTCACAGCTCAATACGATCGTTAATGAAAAATATACAATGTCGTACAATATATATTTTGTTCGTAGACTATGATAATTATATTAGTGTCTTGATAATTATATAAAGATATTGTAAAATGTAAAGTAGTTAAATCCAACTGAGATTAAGACTGACCTAATCGTGAAAGTGCAACCAATATTAAGTCCACAAATTATTAGTAGCAGATATAATATTGAATCATTCTAATGTTTTTGTGTGGTAAATAAGCGGATCGTGTTGATAGCATGATATAACCGTCAACCGGTACACATCATGTAGATTGTTAAGCATTTGTCGAAAATTAGATGTTTTAAAACTTTAACTTCTTGATTGACATTAATAATTCACTGATCTCTGAGCAGGATGCAGTGGCTACAGTAACTTAGTAATGTATCTCCCACGATATTTACCTTTAGCCTCCCATGGATACGAATCTCTTTTGCCTCACCTCTCTTATTACATAATTATATTAGGGTACAGTTGCAAAGTACCTAAATTACGTCATTATGTGTCCGAGAGTTAGGAATTCCGATTTTTATATTTTATTGTAAAAGTATTAATGTGTTGGGAGTTAAGTATCCGTTAGTTGACAATGTAATCGTAATATTGTAATTATTAAGTCTTATGTTGCAAAAAACATCTTCCTATAAAAAAGGGATTTAAAGACCTGACGTTGATTGCTGAATAAACGACACAATATAGTTTTATATTTAGGATTAACAGAAAATATAATTTTTATTTAAACTTAAAACTGTAAATTAAGCAGTAGGTAACTGTGCCCGGTTGGTAAATGCATACAAATACAAAAAAAAACAGTACAATAAAGTCTACAAAAAAATAAGAGCTTATAAAAGAATTTAAATTTACGAAACATGTTTATCTTAATAAACATGCAGTTGATACCAATTTGTAGTTTACGTTGCTTAAAAGGATCGTTTCAAATGCTCGCGTTTTGAACGTGATCGGTTAAATAAGCCAAGAATATTTTTGGATTATATATTATTGGACCATATTAAAATGTTTTTTGAATGACACGTATCCAACCATATTTGTGAATTAATATAAAACGGCATCAGTGCACTAAGCACATGAATCACTTCCTATATAAGATTATTAATTAATTTATTTATTTAATTGCAGGTTACGTTAAACATGCTGAACGCATCTGAGAACGAAGTCGATGTTGAAGGACTCAGCGGTGATGTGAAACTAGAATTCGAAGCGGGACACGATGATGTAGTCACCTGAAATGTGTATAGCTTTCCGTTCTAAGATCAAATTGTTTCTTAATTTAATTTGGTTGTGTAATAAACGTATAATTTTTCTCTATATTCTATAGCACTCGAGTACTCGCCCGATATTCCATAATAAATCCAACTAAATACTACTTTTCAAAATTGTTAATTTATTTTTAATTCATAACGCAAACAAAATTTTGTTTCTGTAACACCGGTAAGAAATTGAAATGCTTGAGTATAATTTGCCTTCTCACAGTGCGTACTCTAGTGTTAGCTCGCGACTTGCCTGAGAAAAAGTACCCAACGCATAATGTTCGGAAAATCGGACGATAACTATTCTGTAAACATCACTGGAAGTAAGAATTTTAACACTCATGGATTTAGACAAAAGATTGAGAAGTTGTGAATGATTTCCAAAAGCAAAACAATTTGAAACTAAACCAAAATTTACAATACAATGTTTGCGAGGCGTACTTTCTTAAATATCAGGCTGGTGGGAACATACATAAACTATTATGATTTGATTATAAATAAGCTTGTTGTTAGATGTTTGTTGTGATTTTTATTTATAAAACTATAATTTTGATTTACTAAATAGTAACCAAACTCGTTAATTTATTCACCTTAAGTTCTACATTTATATTTATCACCTTAGCAAGTCGTACGATTTGATTTCCTCCATCGTGAAATTGTACTATTTTATTTTAAAGGACTCAATTTTTAATTAAGTAATTTAAGTGAAATTCTATTAAACATTTTGTTTATTATTAATATATGACTGAAATATGTATTTTATGTTATCTATTTGTTTACGTAAGAATTTTTATTTCGGTTTTGATGTGACTAGATGTAAGTGGCATTCGTGTTAAATTCTCCATTAATGTAAGGCAATTCCACTTCTAAAGATGCCTTAGGTGGTGTAATAAGAGTATATTAAGCTGTATTAAAGAACTGTTAACTTACTTATTAACGTAGGATAAATTTAAATTAATTAGAAAATAAATGAAAAAATTAAAAAAAAAAATTTCTTCTAATTAAAGATACTCAGATAAGAATTTATTTGACATTTGTAATATGATTCACAACTTTTACATACTTTTAACACTTGTATTTACCGGACATCTTATTTGTTTTTGGACCTTTATCTAATGTCTTTACCAGCTTATTTTAATATCTATATTTATTTCTTTTCTTTAATGTTCAGTAAAGTCGTTCAAATATAGATTTCATTAGTTATATTTTTCTTCGCTTAATTCGTGGCGTTCCATCTACAGTCTAGTCTATGTAAACAATATAATA